>PVJA010004115.1:0-17725 GCA_004027025.1 Myocastor coypus | reverse complement strand
GCACTAGCATTACAGGCACATGCCACAATGTCCAGTCTTGCAGTATGGCTTTTATTCTGTGAAAGTATTGTTATTTTGTTTTTTAGCTGCACCGGGGTCCGAACTCACAAGCTTGCACTTGCCAGGCAGGTGCTTGTGCTGTGGAGCTATCTCTCCAGCCCCAAGTATTGTTTTTTTATTTTCTAAAATGCAATAAAATTATCTGGTCTTAGAGTGACATATAATATTTTTTGACTAGACTGGATGGATAATGTACAGATAGTAAAACCAAAGTAAGTCTTATGCAGTTATGTTAGTGTACCATAAAAGTCAAAAATTATTTCCATTCCTTATTCTATACACCATTATATATTGCAAATGAATCAGAAAAATGAATCCTTGCATATAATGGAAAAAGGCAAAAATAACCCTTACATATCCTCAAAATGAGGAAAATGTTTCTCATCCAATTCAAAATCCAAAAGCAGTAAGGAAAAGTATTTATAAACATAATTGTATAAATTGAAAAGAAAACTTTGAAGAGAAAAACTGTACAGTTGAAGCACAGCAGCACACACCTGTAATTACAACATTCTGGGAGGCTTAGGCAGAAAGATGGGAAGTTATCCTAGCCTAGGCAACTTTAGCAAAGTTGTCTCAAAATAAAAAAGGAGGCTGTTACCCTGTAGTTCCGTATGAAAGCTCTGGGTTCAATCCCCAGTACAACAACACAGCTGAACACAGTAAAATGATACACTGGAAAACACACTATAACTTTTATTATCCCTAATATGTACAGAGCTCTGAAAAGAGAAAAGACCAGCAGCTCTGTAGAAAAGTAGACTAAAGATCTAAAGGTGCAGTATCATCTCAAAAATTAACACAAGTAGCCCTTGAACTTAAGAAAGCACTCAACAATAACAGAACTATTCCTTTTTAATTTTCTTCTCACAAATTACTAAATTTGTCTTTAGGTGGCAGTAATAGCAGACAGTTCCAAAGAATATAGAACAATTAGGTTTAAAAAAATGTGTTTTGTTTTTTTTTTTTCCTAGCACAGGGTCTCACTATGCAGCTCAGACTCACAATAATCCTTCCATTTTCAGCCTCCCCAGCACTGGAATTACAGGTGTGTACCATCATGTCCTCTCAGTGACAGCTCAGTGTGTCCAGGGGTAGGACCAGTGCAGTACGGCATGTGGTGCTGGGGATTGAACCCAGGTCCCTGCACTTGCCTAAGCAGGCACCCCCCCCCCCAAAAAAAAAGATTACTTTTGTAAAACACAAGTAGCTAAAAAAAAACCACTAATAAACCACTAATAAGATTAAAGTGCCTGCAAGTAGGCTCAGGGGCCAGGGCTTCGGTCCCCTAGCTTGCTGTGCCTTCTCCACTACCACATCACACTGAGACTACAATTGAGACTCGGTGTGGTGGCACGTGCCTGTAGTCCCAGCTCTTGGGAGGCTGTAAACAGGCTGATCACAACTAGTCTGATCTAGTAGTGAGACCTTGAACACCCTGTAGACCCTTTCCTAAAATACAAAATAATAATAAATAATAATAATATAGTAATAATAAATGTTCCAATAGCATATTTGAGACAGCCATTTTAAAATAGAGAAAGAAACTTAACTCTATAATATGAGAAGTTGGGCCCGGCGGGATGGCTCAGTGGTCTAAAGCACCTGCTTGGGGAAGCTTGGGCGGCTTCACGGAACACGGTTTGATCCCCGGCACCATATGCTGTGCCAGCCCTGCCCTTGGGCGGGCTGAGCCGGCCATAAAAATGAGTGAATAAACAAAGGTTCTGAAACAAGAATAAAAATAATAAATAAAATTTTAAAAATATATATATAATATGAGAAGTTGCAATTAAAAGGACCGGCCAGATAGCTCAGCGGATTAAACCGCTTGCTTATGCAGACCTGAGGATGGGAGTTCCTTGGTCTGCTGTGCCAGCCCAGCCCGCAGGGCATGCTGAGACAGCGATTGAGACTGGCCGTGATATGTGCCTGTAATCCTAGTGCTTGGAGGCTGAAAAACAGTAAGGATCACTGTAAGTCTGATCTGTGTAGTGAAACCCTGTAGACCTTGTATTAAATACATTTTTAAAAAAATATACATTGAGATAGTATTCCTCACCTGACAAAAATGCAGGTAGTTTGACTACATTTTCTGTTGTGCTATACATAAGTGAAACTCTCATATATTGTTTTTAGAAATATAAATTTTATTTTATTTTTTAAAACCAGTTTTTTTATTTATTTTTTTTTCTTATTTCAGAACTTCTGTTTGTTTGTTTGTTTGTTTTTATGGCCGGCTCAGCCTGCCCTGAGGGCAGGGCTGGCGCAGCATGTGGTGCCGGGGATCGAACTGCGGTCCCTGAAGCCGCCCAAGCTTTCCTAAGCAGGCACTATAGACCACTGAGCCATCCTGCCAGGCCCTAGAAATGTAAATTTTATTTTATTTTATTATTTTATTATTTTTTTTTATTTTTTGCAGGACTGGGGTTCAAACTCATGACCTTGCACTTGCCAGGCAGGCACTTGTGCCTCAGAGCTATCTTCCCAGCCCCGAAATGTAAATTTTAATAACCTTTACAGAATATAACTTAGTGATATCACAAAAAAATAGCCGAAGAAAATGGCCCAGCATTTCCTGTGTCTAGGAAATTATCCTTAAAATATAGTGACAAAAATATTAAAAGGTAACAATACTATAATAATATCAAAATATTGAAAATAAACTACATGTCTACTAGTAATGGACTGGGACATAAACATTATAGAACATTCATGTAGTATATGTTGAGGCCTACAATGGAGTACTATGCAAATTCTTTTTTTTTTTTTTCTTTTTTTTTTTTTTGGTAAAGAATGAAAACTATCTCTAGCAGCCCATTATATAGACTAAGTTATTATTTCTTGTTCTTGTTTTAAGGTGGAGGAATACACCATTAAATAAAATGATTATCAGTAGAAGAGGAAAAACTATATGGGAGGAGACAGAAATACATCTAAAATGCCTTCATTTAGTATTTTAAACCTGTAAATATTTACATAAATTATGAAACAAAATTAAATTGAAATGAGGGTTATCTTTACAAAGTAAATAAAACCTATGTATGAATGTAGTGACTGACAGGTATAACATCAACACTGCTATCTCATGGAACTTTCAAAATGGAATATAGCTTAAGAGTAAAAAGAACTGGGCCAGAGAGATAACTCAGGGATCTAAAGTGCTATCTTAGTTACTTTGTACTTGTTGCTGGGACAAATAGCAACACTCAAAGTGAATGAAGGAAAGGTTTATTTAGCTCTCAGTTACTGGAAGTTTCAGTCCATATTTGGCTGGCCCAAGGCTGAGTGGAACAGGGCAGATAGCATCCAGTTCATGGCAGTAGAACAGCAACAATCGTGCCAGAGGCAACTGACCAACCAGGGTAGCAGAACAATAGCACAAGTCTATCTCTCTGTCTCTCTTTTTTTAAAATTACATCAGGCTCTCTGCTTTAGCCTATCCACCTCAGTCCACACCTACAGTCTCAGCAGTACTCAGACCATAATCCCAATAGTACTAAAACACATACTGCCAGTGAATCATCATTCAAGTCTCAAACTCTAGAAGTCCCTCCCCCATGGTGGCATGAGGCTTTGGGGGGACAACTAGGCATAAACCATAACAACACCTACTTAGGCAGATGCACAGGGACTTTGGTTTGATCCCTGGCACGACATACCACCACACCAGCCCTATCCCCAAGTTAGGCTGAGTCAGCCACCCAAAAAAAAAAAAAGTGTAAAACAAACTACCAAAAATGTTACTACTTTTATTTGCTAATTTTGGTAATACTGTTATTTATATGGCTATATAGATATAGATGTAAATGTAGGCATAGATAAAACAAGTAATCATGTTAATGTTATTAGGAACCAAAATTTTAGATATAAGAAAAGAAAAATATAAAAACAAAAGAATTCATTTAAAACTGTGTGTGTGTGTGTGTGTGTGTGTGTGTGTGTGTGTGTGTGCTCACATGCATGTGAACAAAGATAGAAATTTATCGCAGAATGTTTAGAAAGAGCTTATTGAGATATAGTTGACCTATTTAAAGTACATATTTCAGTGCTTCTAATATACTCACCAAGTTATGCCACTATTGTCATGGTTACTTTCTGTTGTTTTTGAGATAGGGTCTCACTATATAGTTGAGATCGTCCATGAACTCACAATGTAGCTCAGGCTAGCCTGAAGTTCCGAGTGACCCTCCTGCCCCAGCCTCCAGAGTGCTGGGGTTACAGGTAGGTACCTCTATGCTTTGTGCCACAGTCATTTTTATAATGTACTTGGCACCCCTGCAAAACACCTTCAACGCAGTGAGTCACCCTTGTTTTCTCTTACCTATCCTTCCTGTACTTACCCATTAACCTTTATATCTGCATATATTTGCCCACTCTAGACATTGCAATTTTTATACATAATGCATTTTTTTTTTTTTACTTCTTCCAAGGCCTATATTAAGTAGCATATGTTGACATCACACTCCCTTTTGGGTTTTTTTAAGTGTTATTAGACAGCATTTGCAAAGTTCTTTTACTTAATATATACGATGTACAAAATAAGTTGAAAGGAGGAGGCAGAGGAAGGTTTTCTGGTACATATGATGTAAACATACCACTTTACTTCAGCAGTAGTTTCATGTATGTCCATTTTACCCAAGATAAAACATAAAGGGCCAATCAAAAATTTTGCTTATAAATAGAAAAAGCGTTTGAACAATGGAATTTCAATATTTTTCCCCTATACTGCAACTCACTCTACTCTAACTATAATAAACATAAATAATGGCATCTCAAAAATCTGTTTTTACATCCTTACCTTAAAATTTAATATAAATTCCTCTAACAACTGTGATGAAAAGCACTCCTTTGTAGCAGTTCCACAAAATAATTTTCAGTTCATTAAATATCAGTCTATTAGTACAACTAGCAACCCTTATAGAGGGCATGGCCATTAATACTTGGCCCCTCTGAGGTATAAATCCAACTATATTTGCACTGTGTAGATAGTCTATAAGGTATGCCAACATTCTGCATGTCTGCATAACAGTGGGAGCAATATCATCCTGAAAACTTACTTTTCACATTTTTTGTAATAATAGGAAGAAAAAAGTACTTTAGCCTAGTAATATAGCCAGAATTCTGAATTATTAAATAACGCAAATGGTTATTACATTTAAAATATATTTAACATAGCATATTCATTTTTAAAAAGTGAGCAAGAAAAATATACAAATATTTAAATCCAGCAGGACACCACAAAAAGCATACCACAGAAAATCCTCTTAATCCTCCAAGTCTCTGTAAAAAAAAATAATAATGCATACAATAAAAGTGAGAAGGGAGCACTTAGAATACCCCCAACAGCCTTGCTATACGCTAATGTATCATTACTGCCCTATCTTTTATGCGCGGATGGCCAGCATATGAGAAGTCCATTTGACAATAGTTCAGTAACTACCTTTACCACTGTTGCCAGCTGAAATCATCATTGTTTCAAGAAAAAGCCTAGTATTATTGCAAGGATGACTGTGTTTCCTGTGAGAACAAATGCACAAGCTTTCTACTCAGGTCAGATGTGCTCTGGCAAATACAATGAGGGATCCAAAAGCTGAGACAGCGATGCCTGCTGTGAGAAATACGGCAAGTTCCTTACAAGCATTACTCATAGCATGTGTCATTCACTAACGTTCTTGCTATGCAGTATGGGATAGGTGAAAGGACATAAAAATGCAGGACAAAAAGGGGCCAGTATTGATTATACATTGGAGAGGCATACCAAAGCATCAAAAACATCAGCCCAATTGCTCCTCCAAAGGACAATCAAAGCTTTGATGACAGCCATGCATTTGGCTGGCTCCATGACCTGAAGTGGCAGCAGGCAGACCGCACCTGGAAGTGAGCTACGCAACACCTCCCTTTTATTGTTAAACACTATTCTGCTATATGGATATGCCACATTTTATTCACCCGTTCATCAGTTGATGAGCACTTAGGTGCTACTTTTGGATTATTTTCAATAATGGTGCTACTCAGGGGCCCGGCAGGATGGCTCAGTGGTTTAAAGCGCCTGCAGGCAGCTGCAGGGACCACGGTTTGATCCCTGGCATCACATGCTGCGCCAACCCTGCCCTCAGGGTAGGCTGAGCTGGCCATAAAAATAAATTAACAGACAAGAGTTCTGAAACAAAAAAAATTAAAATAAAAATAATTTAAATTTAAAAATGGTGCTATTCAAAATGTGTAGTACTGAAATTGCTAAATATATATATATATGTATATATATATATATATATATATATATATTCTGCTAAACACATACATATATATGTTCTGTTTAACTAAGAAACTGTCACACTGCTTTCTAAAGAAGTTACACCATTTTACATTTTGTGCGCCTTGTTTGAAACTTACAGTTTCTCACCAAAAGTTGTCGTCATCATCTGCCTTTCAGTTATAACCATCCTAGTAGGGGTGAAGTGGTACATCACTGCAGTTACAATTGTATTTGCCTGACAGATGAAGTGGAGCATCCTTTCATATGGCTTACACATGAGTAGGATTTTAGCTTGTGTGCAGTTATTAATCTTACAATTATATGAAATTGATCATATTTAATCTTTATGGTTCTGCACTATACATGTTATATACATGAGAGTCAGGGAAAGGAAGTAATTGTCTATAAAACGGGATTAGAGAAGGGGAGAGATAAATGTCAGTGTAGAAACTTCTTGGAGTAACCCAGCATGAGTGATTGCGGCCTACACTATAGTGTGCAAGCGTGGGATGGGATATAGCAAGTATACCAGAAAAGATTTTTAAGAAAGAAAGAAGCAGCCCAACTAGCTGTAGACTGAACAGGAATACAAAGCCGGAAGTGTGGAAGAGAGCTTAACATCATGATGGTGAATGAACATTCCAAGGCATCTTGTACCTTTGGAAAATCATTTTATCTTTGGCAAATCACTCAACATGTCTGGACTCCAATTGCCATATTTAGAAAAAGAGGGCTGGCCAAATAGCTCAGCAGATTAAAGCGCCTGTAAGCAGACTCAAAGGCCAGAGGTTCAATCCCCTGGTGTGCTATGCCAGCCCTGCCCCCCGAGGCATGCTGAAACAGCAATTGAGCCTTGGGGTGGTGGTACACACTGATCCCAGCTCTTGGGAGGCTGTAAACAGGTGAATCACTACAAGTCTGATCTAGTAGTTAGACCCTGAACACCCTGTAGTCCCTTTGGTAAAATACTAAATAAATTAAATAAATAAATAGTTAAATAGAAAATAAAGTAAAAATAGAATATATTTCAGAGTCAAACAGTCTTAAAATGTAGTTACAGCCACCTTATGCTAAACTTTGGGGCTTTCAGATTTCTAATATGTAGAGATAGCTTTTTATAAAGAATTGGGAGAAATATTTGAGATAATGTTTGCAGAGTGCCTGCTACATAGCCAATGTGGAACAGTTTCCTTTTTCAACTACAGTCCCTTCCAGCCTACTGCTCTGACTCTGAAGTTGACTAAAATTTCTGTTAAGAGACTTTTAATGGCAGTAGAAAGGCACATTTGGGACTCATTAATAAATTAGGAAGTTAAAGTCATAGGCTAGTGAATGAATTTCCGTTAAATCTGTCTGCTTATACAGTTTCTACATTTTTATAGTTAAATGTAGTTGGGGAAAAAACCTAAAACCGTACTGACTTACTTCATTTTAAATTCATGATGATGAACTTCGAGTAGATCTTTAATACTGCCAAGCAATCATACTGTCTTCCTGGCTCATTCTTTCCTCACTCGAAATGATTATTTCATACTTTGTTCTCTGCAAGTTCCCTGTCATTCTCATGATGACCTTGCTTCCTTTTTGAATAAGGAAAATCAGGCATTCAGAGGAGAGTATCTACAAACTACCTACTTGGTTGGATGTACACAGAGATACAGGCAAGCACACTGTTCTCCTGCCTATCATATCCAAAGCACTTCAGTGACGTGCACATATCTTGGTGACTGGTTTAGAGCTGCATGTGTATTTCTTCTTCTCTGATCTTAATGCATTGTTTATTCCACATATATGACTTTTAAAATATTTAGTAACAAACATTTATTATCAACAAAATACAATATTATATAATTCTATTTATAAGTTGCCTAAAATTTCTGTTAAGAAACATTGTGTAATTCAATTTATAAGAAATATACCAAATAAGCAAATAGCAAATCTGTAGTGACAGAACGTAGTGACAGATTAGCAGTAGCCTGGGGGTGGTGATAGGAGAAGCAGCTAAGCAGTGTGTGGCTTCTTTTAGGGTTGAAGAAAATTTTTATAATTAACTGTGACACTTGTACAACTTTATGAATATGCTAAAAGTTATTGTATATTTCAAACAGATGAATTATTTGGTATATAAGTTACATCCCAATAATGCTACTTTTGAAAAGAAACATTCAGTATACTAATAGGAGCTTCACATATATTTTTCCACCACATTCAATCCTCATTGCTGTCCTTTCTTTGCTCAAATATATTTGCTCCCCAAATCTGTCCTTTTGCTCAGTAAAGTATCTCTTACCTATGCGGTAAAGTGCTAGGGACAGATATAATATGAACAGTTTAGGATGAAAAGAGTAAAGAGTCATCTCTCTACAGCCAACTAGACCTAAACAGAGCTTATTGCAAAAGTTCCAGTGGTCTTAGTGCCCAGGGGTGAAGCTTCTAATATATTCTTTCCTTGTTAACCTTTCTGTGATTTGAGCTGGTATTCCTTTAGCTCCAGAAACAGGCACATCTCTGCAGTGTTAGGGTCTCTGACTGGCACACAGAAGCGTGAGACCTGGCTATTTTACCACCACTATTCTTATCTGAAATGAAGATAACAGAGGAAACCTCCAAATCTCTTTATAGATTGTTTAGCACAGTTAGTCCAGATGAAAAGAAGCAGCAACTTAGACCAAGTAAAGGAAATAAGTGTGACAATACTTAGCGGTAGTGGGTGGAAGCATGGACACAGAATGGTTAGATTTCCAACTTTGGAGTCACATTTGTATGGAAACAATGCATAACTTCTAATATTTTTAATTAAAGTGACTGAATAATGACCCTGTATTTGTGATGTGCTCAGGAAGATGCAAATGAACGCAAGTGAATACCTCTATGTATGTTTGTAATTAAACTATTGCATGTTTTATTTTTATTATGAAATAGCATACATATATTTATTTTTGTTCTTAAATTTTTCTCATGTTCATCTTCATTGAGCAATGTATAACAAAATCATTAATAAACCTTGGTTTTATTGTTTTAATGTTTATAATCTATAAACAGCTTTGAAAGTTTTAGGTTTAAAAGTTAATCCCAAATAGCAACAGGCAAGGACTCATACTTAAAAACTTTAGCTGGAGAATGTCTTTTCCCTCAAAATCTTAAGCATCTAAAAATAGGTTTTTCGAATAAGTATTTCTTCATGAATAAAAATAGCATCACAACTACAGCACTGTAGCAAAACATAGTTAAATCATACTTCTGAACTCATGTCCCTGCCATTAACTTGACATGTACAGAATCTGAATTAGGACATGTGTCTAATACACAGATGCACATTCTGCAAGTGTGTGTGTTGTGCATCCTGGGATAATTAGTATGGAAGAGATAAATAGGCTTATAAAAAATTTCTAGAATGTTGCTTGAGGTTTCCATAATTTAGTTCTCTTGGTCTTCATTGCATTTTGGAATTCTTCCCAGGATGGTTTATTAGTACTTGGATTTTGGTTTCAGTTTCTTTCCTTTCTCCTTTTTACTGTTAATTTGTTTTAGTGAATACTTAAGACTGAGAAGGTTGAGAAAACCAATAGTTCCAGAAGCTATATTCTATATTTAACTGCAGACTGGGTGTGGTTCAGACAACTGCAGTGTAAGCATGAGTAGTGCTTTGCTAGACATCAGAACTCTGACCTGCAGGGACAGGGTTCCTTTTCCTGGTCATCTGACTCTGAAAATGTGCTGAATTGTGATGATATGATATATGCTGTGTGTTTCCAGCTATGTAACTAAAACAGAAACAAAGGAGATTAATCAGTTCAAGCTTGAACTGACTGTAGAAGCTAGGTATCTTCTTGTGTCTTAAAGCAGTTTCCAAATAATGTTAACTCACCCTATTTTCTGGGTGTTGCTTCCTGTTTTTTTTTTTTTTTTTTTTAATGTATTTAGTACAGGATCTGCAGGGTCTCATTACACAGATCTGACTCATAATGATCCTCCTGTTTTCAGTCTCCTAAACGCTGGGATTACAGGCATGTGCTACCACGCCCAGTTTCAGGGCTGTCTCAGTGCACCCTCAGGGTAGGGCATGCAGAGATGGAACCCCCTAAGCAGGCGCTTTAGTCTGCTGAGCTGTCTATCTGGCTGACCCTTATTACCATTAATTATAGTTGTGATATTTAGAAAAAATTTACTAGGAAAGTCCACCACTCCTCTTCTGCCCTCACCTGCACACACGCTTGCCTCATCACCAGTATTGCCAAGAATAAGAAGACACAAAGATTAGTTCAAGCAGATCGTTGTCTATACCAAGCTGTTGAAACTATATTCATACAAACTAAAAAACAGGATTTTTATAGAGCCTATTTCATTGAACTGGACCTTTTATTTTCTTAATTTTTACTTGATAAACACTTTTTCATTGTCTACTATTTGTCAAGAGTTATGCTAAGATGCAAAGATAAATAAGGTCTTGAGTCCTCTTTAACCCTTCTTTCCTCTTCTGTGTTTCTTTTTCATCGTTTATATTTTTCAAGCCCCCATAATCTTTTTCTTTCCTAAACTTTTTTTTTTATCTTCTTTGCCTTCTGTTCTTTAGTTTGCCTGAAAAATGTATAAATATTGTATATTGTGGAAATCTTTTTTCTTATTTTTTTGTTTTGCTTTGTTTTGTTTTTTTTTTTAGTATTGAGGATTGAGCCTAGTACCTCTTATATGTGAGGCAAGCACTCTAACATTGCGCCGCAGCCCCAGCCAGCCCTTTTTATTTTTAGATAGGATCTTACGAAGTTGCCAAGGCTGGCTTTGAACTTTCAGTCCTTCTGCCTCAGCCTCGCATAGTGTTGGGATCAGTGTACACTACTACATGTAGTCATAGTGTTCATTTTTCTTTAATAAAATATCATACTCCTATCTCCTTAAAAATCAAAATTGGTCAGTGTATATTTTTTAAGCAGTTAGTAAATGTTATATAATTCTAACAGTCTTTAAGTTCCTAAAACGGCATCACTGTGATTCTAAATAATTTCTTGTTTTGTGTGGTGTCTTTGTTCCTTCTGAAACTCTATGGCTTTGGATAGGAAAATATTTCCCACACTAGAATTAAATCTTTAAAAAATAATTGATGCTTAGCATAACAACACGAGCAGATTTTGTTCAAAGAACAAAACCATCCACATGATAACAAAGCTCTAAGGACAGCCAGATAGCTTAGCGAAGTAAAGCTCCTGCATCAGCAGAGCTCGGCAGCCACAGTTCAATCCCACGTGCGCTGTGTTGGCCCCACCCCCAGGAAGCACTGAGATGGCAATTGAGACTGGGCCTGGTGGCATGCGCCTGTAATCTCAGCACTTGGGAAACTGAAAATAGGAGAATAACTAGGAGTCTGATGTAGTGAGAGCCTGTACACCCTGTAGACCCCATCCTAAATTCTCTAAAAAAGAAAGATAACAAAGCTCGATTGGGAGATCATTTTTCCTGGACTTTTTTTTTTTTTTTTTTTTTTTGCGGGACTGGGGTTTGAACTCACAACCTTGCACTTGCCAGGCAGGCACTTGTGCCACAGAGCTATCTCCCCAGCCCCCTGGACTAAGTTTTTATACTGAGTAATATAAGTATAGTATGGTCACATAGTTTCTGTGTTTATATATTAATAAAGTACCTGGAGAATTTTGAATGCTGAAATACAAAGAAGCCATTGTTTATCTATCATGTTATTAGTCTAGGTAGCTGAATTTACTTTATCCTTACAAAATAATAAAACAGAAAACTCAGTTTTTCAAAAAATGTTTAAAATCTTTTATTTGTTTATTTAGTACAGGGTCAGAGTCTCACAACACAGCTCAGGCTCCTCCAGTCTCAGCCTCCCCAGCACTGGGGTTCCAGGACTGGCACGGCATGAGGCACTGGGGATTGAACCCAGGTGCTTGTGATCACTAGGCAGGCATTTAGACCATTGAACTGTTTCTACCACCTGAAAACTCTTATTTTTTAAAAAATTGATTTTTTTCAGATTATCTCTGAAATTTCCCTTAGTGTTTTACACTTGTAAAGAAATTTACATTTTATTTTTACTGTAGTACTACTGAGTTGAGTGGACTTTACTGAAGAAAACATCTTCATATGTGTCTGACCAATATACTGATTTTGTTTGGATAGGAAATTCAGTGACATTTTTTCAGCTTTATATTTAATTATGATAACTTTTAACAGATATATTTAACAAGGGACTAAATCAGGAATGATAAATTTATCAAGTGGAATTTCGTGGTAAAATGACAGCTGAGGTTTATGTAAACTTGAAGAAAAAAATAAATGAAATATTAAGCCAAAAAAAAAAAAGACCTTTATTTGTATTTTAGGGAGGTTCTACAGAGTGTTCAGGGCCTCACTACTAGGTCAGACTTGTAGTGATCCTCCTGTTTACAGCCTCCCAAGAGCTGGGATTATAGGCGCATGCCACCACATGCAGTCTCAATTGCCATCTCAGCATGCCCCTGGGATCAAAACCCTGGCCTCTGCACTTGCTTGCAGGTGCTTTAATCCACTGAGCTATTTGGCTGGCCCTCAGACTATTATCTTTTATAAAATCAAAAACCATAAATATTCAAAGATAGAGCTAGTAAAGCAACTTACCTTAAATATTGTGTAGTTTATACATTTTTGTGCTACATCTTGTCATTTTGTTTCTAATGATATAGTGGTTGAGAGCACAGACTTTTGGAGTTACAAGTGAGGCTTTATTCTTGGCTCTCTTACCAGCAAAATATCCCTAAGCAAGCTGCGTGCTGTAAAATGACCATATTTATCATGCCTAAGTGTGGGAGGAATGTGATTTAATGACAGTGAAGTGCTCAGTGCAGTACATGACACATGTACATATATTTAATAGGTATAATCCTATTAATATCAGTATGAAAATAGTACCAGCCATCCGAAGGACTTCTGTACTTCTTAAGAGTTATTTTTTTTAGTATTCCTAAGCCTCAACCAGTGAAAGTTTCCTTCACATTTTTTTACTTGAAAGCAAATTATTGAAGCCAGACACGGTGAAGCATGGATCGCAGCTACAAGGGACACTTCCGCAGAGTGAGCTTTGGCCAGCCTGGCTAACGTAACAATAACAATAAAAACGTCACTCATTTTCATGTGCCAAACACTGAATAACGATTCTAGCCCTGGTGGTCTCAGTCCAATAGAAGGGGGCTCAGGGTTCCCCCCAAGACAGTTGAAAGAGAGGAGGGAAGAGGAAGTAAAAGGAACTATATAATGTGTTACATTCTTGTACCACCCCACTATGATCATTATGTCCTATAAACATGAACTAATCAAAATTTAAAAATAAAAAAAAAAAAGAATGACGTGGATCCCACCTGTACTGAGGACACAGAAAAATAGCATGGTGAAAGGAAAGGTTGTGGTATAATGGAGCTGGGTCGTGTAGAACACAATGGTTCTGATGGGTTGAGAAGAGGAAGAAGTCTGTGGTTGGTGGTGGAAGCAGTGTGTGTGAAGGCACTGGGTCTTAGAAAGTGCAATACTGGGAATAAGTGCTCAGTTAAGCAGGAACAGGTTGAGAGAGTAAACTGCACCCAGGGCAGAGGAAGGACCTTACAGTTACCACAGTTGTAGTGTGTATTTTATCTCAAAGTATTTTTATTTGTATGTGTACTCCAATATGTTGTAATAGTTGAAAAAAGTTCTTAATCTGGTTTCTAAGTTATGCCACTTTACTCCATTATATAAAACAGATAATGGATATTTTATGCTAATGACTTACTGTTGAGGTGGAGATGGATTTTATGTTACTACTTTTAAAACATATTGAGAATCAAAAATTTGAGAGTTGAAAGTCTTTCTGGCCCTTTCTTTTTAAAAATAAGAATTTAAGTAAGATTCTCTTTGGGGAAGGAAGTATAATAGAGATGAAACCTAGGACCTTGCACATAACAGGCATGAACCAATTCACTGAGCTACATTCCTAACCTCTTTTTTGAGAGTGGGTGTAAGTGACCAGGCTCGCCTCAAACTTGCTTCGGCCTCAGCCTCCTTAGTAACTGAGATTATGGGCATGTTCTACCATACCTAGTCTGAGATTCCCTTTTCTACACATTTAAGGTAATACCTTGAAATTCTAGACATATCTTTGTAGCTTTGTAGCCTTTTTTTTTTTCTCTCTAATTTTTGTTCTGTGAACTTTGTCAACCATCCAGAAGAAAAGCTTAACGATATTATTACCCTATAACAGAGGCAGTTGAGCTTCACATCACTATCTGTCTAAATATTAAATGCCTTAAACATAGTATGGAACTGTCAATGAGAACTCAGGACATAGGAGAACCTGTGCTGTGACATCCTGTAATTCACTGGTGTCCCAGATCTTCTGTTGAAGGAAATTAGGGGACCACAGAGGAAAGCAATCGACAGTGGATAGTGTGCCCAAGGAGAGTCACCTAGAGAAAAAACATTCTGTCAGACTTTCAGAGAGCAAATCGGTCAAGCAATAGTCATGGCTTATCCAGATGTCTGACAATGACAAAACATCTACAGGTGTTGTACATGGTTCCACAGTAAATCCTGAGTTGATCGGACTGACCTTGTCAAATACAAAAGTTACATTTTTCGTTGTATAGGTCTTGCTTTAACTTGGTCTTAACCATCCATCAGAAAAGTATATCCATGAAGTATAAAAGAGTAATCCATATTAATATGCTGAGCTATAAAAGACTCAAGTCAACAACTTCTGACAATGCCAGTTCTGCTGATAACCCACTGCTATTATGGTCTATTGGACTATATTGGATTATTTTGCTGAATAGAAGCACCTACAATAGGGCCCGGCGGGATGGCTCAGTGGTCTAAAGCGCCTGCTTGGGGAAGCTTGAGAGGCTTCATGGACCGCGGTTCAATCCCCGGCACCACATGCTGTGCCAGCCCTGCCCTCGGGGCGGGCTGAGCCGGCCATAAAAAATGAGTGAATAAACAAACAAAGGTTCTGAAACAAAAAAATAAATTAATTAATTAATTAAAAAAAAAAAAAGAAGTACCTACAGTATTTGCACTGGCGTCAAGTATGGCAAGATCCTTTAAATGCTTCTCCAAATACAGCTCCTCTAACAGCAATGGAACACCCATCTCTGATGAAACAAAACAAGAAAGGTTTGGATATTAATGAAAGGCCATTAGTTTGAATAGATATACAGTTACTTTCTCTTATTTCAGTAAGAAGAAAGGTTTGTACTAGTATTGTTTAGATAAGATACCATGTCTGCATCTTGTACTCTTAGCAACTACCATGAAGACAGCAGTATGCAATGTATTAATTATTGTAACTGTCCTACTAACCTGTTTTGACACTCTCACTGCTGTTTCTTTCTCATTAAAATTAATAAAAAATAGATTTTTTTCTCCTGACTTGTAAAGGTTCATTGTTGCAAAAATTATATAATTGAGTTTGCCTATTGGCTTCCTTTATAGCAATGTACTGTTGGTATAACAATGCAGGCGGTCTCCTTGCCAGAATTTCACCATCTGCTAAGAAGATTTTAACCTGGTATTAAAGTGGTATATTCTATGTACTTCTTCTGGGTAGGATTTGGTTATGCCCAGTTCACATATAGGTCAGGATAGTGCTGTGGATGAAGTCTGATAGTACTGTATGTTACCCAATGTTGCTTGAGTGTAACTGAACTGACTATTTAAAAAGACTACAAAAATTTAATGAAATTGGAAAATGGTATCACATTATTTACCTTTCTAGACATGAGATCCTGGGTGCCTAGGAAATGCTGTGTGGATAGAGTAGTACAGTGTGTTATCTTCTAATTGTGTTAAAGTTATCAAGCTTTCACTTTCAAATGCTTTAGTGTTGTTTTCCTTTATCCAGATTGTTGTACTGTTTTTAATCCATAAAATTATTTTGTGAGCGCAGAGTTTGGCCATTAAAATGTCATGTTTGCTGGCCATCATGGCCCAAGCCTATAATCCAAGTATTCAGAAGGCTGAGAAAGGAGAATCACAAATCTGGGGCTAGCCTTGGCTACATAGCAATTTTTAGGCTGGATTGAGGTACATAGTAAAACCTTGTCTCAAATAAACCAAAAAATTAATATTTACCCTGGCTATAGTGAGTAAGCACTAAAGTATATCCACTCTGCCCTTTCTTTGGTTGTTTTGCCGTCACTGCAACCCTCACCTACTAGTCTTTCTTATTGTGTGATTCACGGCTGTTCTAAGATACCAAATGCTGGGAGAATACATTGTAAGTTTTGGAATTAATAGATACAGGAAGTTGAATTTTAAAGAGAGCTCATCTTTCATATCCTTGTGGAATGATTCGAGTGGAACATAATGATCCACACCTCTTGTATCTCTGCAAATAGAAGGAAGTTCTTAACATTTATATGAGACAGCAGGAGCCTGGACATGACCTCATTTCAATCCATTAGACTATTTGAGGAAAAAACAAGAAAACTTTCCCACTTATTGACAGGTAAAGTTATCCCAATCCACTTCTCATAAGAAGATGAACTGTCCTTAAATGCATTTTAAAATTGGCAAATTATACTTCCTGATTCCTTTTTGGTCAAACAGAAATAGCTGAAAGAGAAATTATCGTAATATTTTTGAGGCAGATTGAAAGTTTTTCTCTTCTCATATAGATTCTGTGCCAGCAGCTTCATTTTGCGTACACAACATGCACCTATTCTCTAGGTTCTCAGCCAGTTAAGCAGGTCAGAAGACCCAGTGTTCCTTATGCCATTCCATGGCCACAGTCTGAAAAGAAAGGAAGTATAGTTGGGTGTTTTGGTTTATGTTTGGATGTCTCCCCAAAGCCTCAAGGGCTTTTAGTCATGGCTCTGAAGGGTGATTGAATCATGGGGGTGCTGTAGCTGACCAATGTTAGGAGGAATGGCCTGGTCAGAAGAGGTGGTCGCTGGGGGTGTGATGTGATGGTGTATATCTTCTTCCTGGGTTTTCCTCATTCTCCATTTCCCTACCACCATGACATGAATAGCGTCTCCTGTGTTATTCTGTCACTCTGTCCTGTCGACTGTGGGTTGAAACCTGAGCCAGATAAACCTCTCCTTCCCTAATTTTCAGGTGCTGGGTATTTTATCCTAGGGACAAAGAAAGTAAGACATTAGTGTTATATGTAATGAGTCACCAATGAGGTATATTCGTTCTTCTCAGAAACTGAAATTAAGAGCCAGGCATGGTGGTGCACGCCTGTGATCCCAGCACTTGGGAGGCTGAGGCAGGAGGATCGGTGTGAGTTCGAGACCAGCCTGGGCTACAAAAGTGAGCTCAAGGCCAGCCTGAACTGCATAGTGAGACCCTGTCTCAAAAAGACAAAAAAAAAAAAAAAAAAAAAAAAAAAAAAAAAAAAAAAAAAAAAAAAAAAAAAAAAAAAAAAAAAAAAAAAAAAAAAAA
>PVJA010004114.1:35015-89163 GCA_004027025.1 Myocastor coypus | reverse complement strand
CAGGTTAACACAGCACTCGTGGGTCCTGCTCCCTCATTTTTTTTTTTTTTGGAGGGGGGGCGCGTTGTTTTGTTTTCTTTGTTTTGTTTTGTTTTGCTTTGTTTTTTGTCTTTTTGAGACAGGGTCTCGCTATGCAGTTCAGGCTGGCCTTGAGCTCACTTTTGTAGCCCAGGCTGGTCTCGAACTCACACCGATCCTCCTGCCTCAGCCTCCCGAGTGCTGGGATTACAGGTGTGCGCCACCATGCCCAGCTGTGCTCCCTCATTTGTGATGAAGATATTACTGTCTGCTGTCTAGGATGGCTGCAGGGACTGACCGAGACACGGTGGGTGAAGCATCATACCCTGGGCATTGCAGGCACTCAGAAAACATTGTCTTCTTTCTTCTGACCTGTAGCACAGAGACAGCCTACCCTACTTTGCCCACTGCCTTGGGTTAACTGTTGGCCTGAGGGAATAATGTGGTCTGGAGATCAGAGCCTCAGTTTTGTAGTCCAGGACCAAGGACCACATCCAATCCTGCTCCCTCCTAGCTGTGACCATGGCCAAGTTCCAGAACCTCTCAGTTTCTTTGCATTGAAAGGAGGAATAGTATCAGATCTCCTCCACAGGATTGCTGTAAGGAGATGAAATGAGATAGTGCGCGCGCGCACACACACACACACACACACACACACCCTTGCCTACTGGCTGGCACACAGTAAGTACACAATAAATTATCAGCTAATAACAGCAATGGCATCTGAGAGTGCATTGTAAAATTTAAAAGTCCTCTACGATGTCCATCTCAAATCCTTTTTGGAAAGAATGCACCAGTGTAACCGGTGCTTATGTAAATGTAAGTGGTTATTATTTATGTAGGAGAACATTACTGAGTATTATGCAGGAAGAGGAAGACAGCAGTGTAGAGAAAGAAAAATTTATGGTGAGCTTCAAAAGGGAAAAAGAAGAAAATAATATCTCACCCAGCAATACAGAAGCAACCCCATATAACTCAGAGCTATTCAAATTGCAAAAATATATTATATCAATAAAGTCCTCTCCTAAAGAAAGAAAAAGAGATGAGAGACACTAGGGAAAGAAAAATCTCATTTTGTTTCTTCTAAAATTAATGCTAAAACTGTATTTGTCCAGGAGAATCTGAGTAAACAAAGCCTGAGAGTGTTATGCCCTCCAGGAATTGGCAATCTGGCCAGGACTTTACAACAAGTACATAAAGAGTTAACTGAAGGTGGAAAAGCCAAACACCAGAAATCTTTACCTTTGCCAGTATTAGAAGTCATTTGTATAAAGGTTCCCTGATTATTCCACCTTTTTTTCTCTAAAAATAAGTTGGACAATTTAGAACACAGACAAGATTACACAGTGAGTGTTTTTTTAAAAAAAAAAAAATAGAAATAAAAATTTAGAATAAAGTCAAAAGAAATGGTAACATCTAATACTGTTGAGCTGATCCTCAGATTCAATGCTGAGATTCTTACAAGAATGGATACATAGAGGCCAGGGAGATAGCTCAGTGGAATAAGCACTTGCCTGGCAAGTACGAGGTCATGAGTTCAATCCCCAGTACCACAAAAAAAAAAGAGAGAGACATTTTATTTATTTTTTTATTTATTTATCTATTTATTTATTTGACCACTAACAGACTTATTTCATTTTTCTCCTGTAAAATTCCTTCTTATTGCAGCTACTGCTGGAGCTTGAGTCCTCTGGGTAGACTCTTGTGTGGGTTTTCACAAGATGATCAGCAAATTCCTGGTAGGGTGACTTGGTGAGCACAGTCTCTTCCCAGAAGTCAGGGGTCAGATAGCTGTAGGTCTTAGAGATGGCATCAAAGGTGGCCTTAGCAAAGTTGCCCAAGGTAGCAGTGCAGCCCCTAGCAGAGATGTAGCAGTCGTCAGTACCAGACATCATCAGCAGTTTCTTGGGCACAGGGACTAAGACGAGGCCAGTGCCTCTGGGGGCAGGGATCAGACCCACCAACACAGAGCCACAGTCAGCTTGCAAGGAACAGTGTGGGGCTTGCCAATCTTGTTTCCCCAGTAGCCTCTCCTCACAGGGACAATGGAGAGCTTGGCCAGGATGATGGCCCCACGAATGGCAGTGGCTACTTCCTTGGAACACTTTACACCCAGACCAACACGACCGTTGTAGTCTCCAATGGCGACAAATGCCTTGAACCTGGTCCCCTGGCCAGCACGAGTTTGCTTCTGCACAGGCATGACTTGCAGAACTTCATCCTTGAGGGAAGTGCTCAGGAAAATGTTAATAATCTTGGACTTCTTGATGGGTAAGGAAAAAAGATAAATTTCCTCCAGGGACTTGATCTTCATGTCCTTGACCAGCCGGCCCAGCTTGGTGACAGGAATCCACTCTTTGTCTTTGGCCTTACCACTGCAAGCCCCGCAGCCTCAGCCCTGGCCCTGGCCCTGGCCTCTGCCACACCTGCGACCTTGAAGGCCACTGCTGAAGCCTCCACGGAAGCCACCGCGGCCTCCCATGCCTGGGCCCCCAGGGCCTCTGGCCCCTCCCGCTGCACCCGTGTCATCTGCCATTTGGTGTTTCCCAGAAAAAGAAGCAAGAGTGGATACACTTTAAATATTCTTTATTTTTATCTATTTGTATAACTTTGTGACTCACACAAATTGCATTCATCCTGGGAAACTGGCACGTGTAACATTGCACTTGTCCTTCCATCCATGCCCTACGTCCCTGCCCAGCCCTGGGTCCCCTCGGACCTCCACAAAGTCTACCCTCCTGCTTCCTCTCGTCTCTTTTATTTGGTCACGTAAATTATTTATATTTTGAACTTCTCAGGTAAGAGAAACCATGCACTACTTAATCCTGGGTGTGTGATTTATGTCACTTAGTTACAGCTTAATTTCTTAAGCATCAAAGATCTCTTAGACAATATCCAAAAACCCAGACAAGGCCCAACTTAGTAATCTTGCATTTTTTAAATTATTATTCATAAGTGCCAAGGCCTACATGACTGGGGCATCTGAGACAATCAGGTAAGCACCGGTGATTGTCAATATGGAAGATCTATTTTTGAAAATATCATCCGTATGACTCATTAAACTTTTGTTATTGTTTCTCATGTCTGTTGGGGCTACTTCTTAGGTAGCATCTTTGCAGAACTAAAACTGTTCTACTTCTTATATTTACAAGAAAAAAAAATATATATATATATATAGACTTTGAAACCTGAACAATGTTCGCATCATTATGCTAGACATGCTGACTTTATTTTCCACCAGACTTCAGCGCTCCACAGGGCTTTGATCTGTCACAGGGCTCCCTTGGGGCAATTGCCACGGCTGCTCCCGAGTCATCCTGCACAGACAGGTAGGTGGGAGCAGCAGAATTAGCCAACTGCACAGAAAATCAAAGGTGCTTGCTTACAAGGGTGCCTACTTCTGAGAATTACCGTGAACTTGGTCTGCCACTGACTAAGAAAGGAAGGAAGTGACATCTTCATGCTCCTGGGCTTGGGCAGGCTGTGGTGAAGACCAGCTATTATTCTTCTTTGGGTTGGTGGCTGGCCTATTGTGTTGTCTTTTATAAATCTGATAGGACTTGAGTTTTAAAACCTGTTTTCAAGACTGTTTTGCTGCCTTTTTAATGCACACCCCTAAACACATTCAGGAGCTTGATTAATTAAGAATTAAAAGTAAGTAAAAATAAAGACAAGCAAATAAAGTAGGGAAAGATGCTGAACTGAAAGAAATCCAAAGAGAACTATAAGACGTAGAGAAGGGGCACAGGAGTGGTCAGGGTCCAGGCCACCCAACTATGTCCCTGCTCAAGGCCCAGCCCTGCTCTTGCAAGGGGACTGCCAGCCGTTGCCACTTGAGAGAGAGCTTTTGTCAGGGGTAGGATGGACAGGGACGGACAGCGCGCGGTGGCCGGCCTTGCACGCATCTCTTGGAATTGGCAGCGCTCCCTCCCAGCTGCTGGTGCAGAATCAGAAGGGGCAGGTGGAAGGGTTAGGGGACAGGGCAGGAAAGGGAGAGGGGATTAGAGACAGTTGTTCCCAAAAGAAGAAAGAGGAGGAGGTCGGGAGGAACGAGGCCAGGAGAGGCCTCCAGGAAGCCCCGGTGGCATGATGGGCCTTATTCCAGGCACCCTTTTGCAGCAGGTGATGGTACTGAGTCAAAGCATGGTGGCCACAGGGATGTGGTTGTAAAAGGAATGCAGGAATGGGGCCAAGGCTGGGCGCAGTGTCCGGAGCGCCTTCTCACTCTCCCTCTGACCCAGTTACAATGGAGTCACTGTGTCACGTTCTTCTTTTGTCCTCCAAGTTCAAACATGTTATTTTCCACCTCAAGAAAATGTCTTTGTTGGTTTTCTTTCTAAGCTCACCAAGATCTTCAAGCTCCTAGGATTGTTCCAGCTGTGTAGAGAGAACACGGGGAAGAGCAAGCTGGCCCACCGAACAGGCCCTGGGAAGGATGAACAACAGTCCTGGAGTAGCCTGATTCTACCAGGGAAAGAACAATTGGAACAAATGCCAATTCTTTTTACCCAGCACCACTTGCTCTGCCCAGATCTGCTCTGTTCCATAACTTGAATCATAGGCCAAAAGTTGCGAGCAGTAAATGCACTCCCCAAGGACAAGCATGTCCTCAGGTCATTTGAGTGTGAAAGCCGGCCCTGGTATCGCCTCTGTGTTCACCTTTGCTTCCACAGAAGCACAGGGGCTCTTCAAGAAGCTCAGTGTCTGGGTGGCCCCTTTCTAGGTCTCTGCCCACTGGTCCCTTACCTGAAGGGAATGTGCTCAAGTCACTTTACTCACTTGAGAAATCTTGGGTCCCTGACCTCTGCTTCTGATAAAGCTCTGTTCATACAGCTGGCATTGCATGTGACAAAATAGGCAGGGCTCCGCACTGCCGCTGAGATTGATTCCAGGTTCTGTCCAGGGGAATAACAAGATGTGTTTATGTCTAGGATGCTCCCAGTAGCCACAGGGTCAAAATAACATCATACGGAATTACCAACATTCAATCTAAAAAAAAAAAAAAAAGTCAACTTCTCATTGCACAGCCTATGATAAATTTTTCAGCTCCCAAGTGTGTTTGAGGTTCAAATCCTATTTCTGCCATCCATCACCAGGGTGATCTTTCACCTCTGAATTGAGGATATCAATAAAGCCTCCATCAAAAGGTCATTGGGGTAAATGAAATCCTCATGTCATGCAACCAGGTAGGTTTGGGCTACTGGCACCAAATGAAAAGGGAAGTCTTTCAGAAATAAAAAGGGAGACCTTTCCACAGATCAGAGCATCTACCACTGCAATATCCCACCTTTATCACCCACCGACCTTTCTTTCAATATCCTCATTCACCCACTTATGCCATGACAGTTCAACAGCAAAATACCAAAAGATATGAGATACAATTATATTTTTCTATTCAGGAAAA
The DNA here is from genome assembly GCA_004027025.1 of Myocastor coypus. NCBI lineage: Eukaryota > Metazoa > Chordata > Mammalia > Rodentia > Myocastoridae > Myocastor > Myocastor coypus. The sequence continues at coordinate 83,741 of PVJA010004114.1, read as the reverse complement.
GGACTCTAGACTGTCTACAGATAAGAAAAACTAGGGGTGTTAAATCTGATTTCCTAGTAGTTGTGGGCTTTGCGTTGACCACGCAATAGGTACTCAGAAAGCTTTTGAGCTCTTTCCAGCTCTGAGCCTTCTTGGTCAACTGTCACCTGAAGGCTCACTCCTTTCCCCCAGATCTCATCCTGAGGCTTCTGAGTTCCTCCATATTCTGGGTTTATCTCTTTCCCAGTAACTAACTCAACCAGGCCTACATCCTTATGACTCGTCCCTCACCCAACTCTGGGTCTCACAGTGCATACAACTGGCCAGCAAGTAGCCTCATCTCTGCCTTGGGATGATACACAGTCATTGGGTATGTGCTGATGAGGCGCCCATGTGCATTTTCTAGTTAGCTTTCATAGACTATATTTCAGTTTTCATATTGATTTTAAAAAATATATATATATACATATATATATGCAGAGTCATTCTACCTTGGATGCTTCCTTAGAAATCTCAACTACCTCAACAAAGAACTTACTCATTGATACCCTGGCTACCTAACATTTCAGTAGATTCCAACTTTGTGCGCAGCTCCACTTCAGGACTGGTAGGGGACTTCACTGCTTTACATTGACTTCACTCAGGTTGTTTAGGGTATAGTGTGACCTGGCATCAAATTTTGCCTCTTCCGATTTGTCCCTGGGTCTAGTGCTACTTCCCCTCCTCCTCTGGAGGCTCTGATTTCATGGTTCATCCATTGCCACTTCCCTTGCAATACTGTCATCCTCTTAGGAATCAGCATCTGCCACCAGTGCATGGTCCATGTAAGGAAAAAGACTTCTTCTAGCCTCCCTTTGGCCTGATGGTAGGAAGGAAATTGACTCCAGGTTTGAATTCTCACTCTCATTTCCTCATTTCATCTTGCTGGTCTTTAACTTCCTCACCTGTATAACAGGAATAAAAATGCCCTTGCAGAGATGCTCTGAGCATTAGTGGCAATGTATAGTGCTTCTCACACCCTATTGCTCAGGGACCAGTAGCTGTTTCTCTTAGGATAGCTACGAATTATAGCAGGCTTGATGCTGGCTGATGCCTGCCCCAGCCCTGAGTGCTTCAGATGGTTCACCCCCAGCCCCACCTACCCCACTGGATGTCTGCCTCCTAACTCCCTGTTCTTCCAAGTGAGTTCTGAAGCGGGCCTGTTCTCACAGTCTATAGCAGGTGTGCGAGGGCCATGGTGCACCAGCTCACAAGAAGAGCTGGCCTCAATGGCGCTGCCCAGCTCCGTGTTCAGTGGCCGCCATACTGAGTTAGCACCCACCAGCATGTGGATGAGACACATGCAGAGTGCGTACACCAATGGATCCAGCAAATACTATGAATTAGGACTTTCCCCTCACAGAGTATTTGGTGAGCATTTGCAGGAATAGCAGGATGGACCCTTCGTGTATCCTGCATCTAGTGAGACCCTGATCATCTGACCGGAACTCTCCACAGGGGACCTCAGAACTTTTCTTATGAAAACAGGTAGGTCCTGCACTTTAAATGTAAATCCATGCCAACATCGAGAGAGTGACACCCAGTTTAGGAATGGAAACAAGAGTTGGGAATTCAGCTTACTGGTAGAGCAAGTACTTGGCCTGCCTGGGGACCTGGGTTTGACCTCAGCATGTACGCGCGCACACACACACACACACACACACACACACACACACATGCACGTACATACCAAACACACATGCGCGCGCACACACACACACACACACACACACACACATAAGCACCATCACACTAGGAAACCAAAGCAATCTCAGCAGTGTACACAGTCCTCAAGGTTAACCTGGAGCACCAGTGAGACAGCTCAGCACAACCCTAGTGTTTTCCTTCTGCCTGGTCCTCCCGGGGATGCAGTCAGCTGAGCGCCATGGTGGAAATCTCCCAAACCCCCGCTGGCACGTCCTCTGTGCACTCCTGGAAGGCCTCTGCTCTGGCCTGGAAATGTTGTGGTTGCATAACAGATACAGCACAGAAGATAGGTTCTTTTTATAGGTGGGAAAGGAAGCCCTGCCATTTCTTTGTTGAGTAGGCTCTAACCACCAACAGCATTTGGTAAGGTAGGGGATGCTGAGAGCCCAAGCTTTGCTCAGGTCATGGCTGGGTAAGCGTCCTGCCCTGCTTGGACTGGGTGGGCGTCCTTGCCCAGATTAATCTGTGCTCCAGGTTAACCCTGAGGACTGTGTACACTGCTGAGATTGCTTTGGTTTCCTAGTGTGGTGGTGCTTGTGTGTGTGTCTATGTGTCTGTGTGCGTGCATGTGTGTGTGTGTGTGTGTGTGAGAGAGAGAGAGAGAGAGAGTTAGGGCTCACTCTGTTGAGGACCACTCTGTTAGGAACGTGTGGTGAACAGCTACCCAATACTGAGCTGAGCTTGCCTTTCCAGTGTCCTTGAAGAGACTTCCTTATGCACCTGGATGCACACGTGCCTGGTGGGGTGGGAGGAGGGATCACTTTCCTTATAAGACATGGGTTCTCGTGGATTTCAGAAAGTAAACCATCATCTCTTCTGCTGCTCTGAAATACTGTCTGTCTGGAGTGGGTATCATGAACCTCACTGTAGCCGTATTTTGTGCCTGAAAGGACTCCCCACAGGGAAGTACCCCAGCTTTCTACAAGGTAAGTCTTAGGTCTTCTCTCCTGGTCCTCCACAGGATCCACAGATTCTCCTCATTTTCCTTTCTTCATAACTACAGATCACCTGTAGATGTAAAATGTTTCTTGCCACCCCAATCCTCCTACGTAGACCCCTCTCACATGCATGCTGCACCTAAGATCGGCACACAGGGAGTTTTTCTTTGGAAGAGTGCATGATAATCTTAACAAGTATAACAACAGAATGCAGTGAATGTAGGAACGGGACAGAATTCCGGGATCTCCGCAGCCATCTCCTTACCCAGATATCTGGATCACTAAAACGTGCGATGCACACCTTGTGTGCTCACAATTCCTGGTCTCCCTTCTTTTCTTCCCTTTACGTCTTCAGGGCAACGTCACCTGTCTTCAGGTACCAAGAATGGGTTCCTAGTAATGGTGATAGACAGGAAACAGGAAAATTTCTGAGGCCCTTCCCAGGCTGCAAACCACGCTCTCACGTTTTCTCAGCCAAGTCTCTGGGGAGCCTCAGACCACCACCCCCTCCGTGCTCCAGACATTGATATGTCCACTACGGTTTCAATACGATGAGCTGTGGTTGGCTGAGTACCCAGCAGTGGCCTACTCACAGCCACTGACGTTTTCTCAGCATTATGTTTTAACTCACTGTTAGGAAGAAAAGCCACGTGCTCTGCATCCTTTCCACCACCACCTGACCCTGGCACATTCCAGTTCTCAGGAAGTGAGGTCCATGTGGAAGCATCAGACCCCTCTTCCCATAGCCTGCACCTCCTGATGACCCCTGTGGGTCCCTGAAGGAGCCAGGGCTGAGTCAGACAGACGATGACTTCTCTCTCATGACTGACCACTTCTTGCTCGACGTTTCCATTTTTTCCTCTCAAAGCCTTAAGTACCTATACAAGCACTTCACGCCACAAGACTTTAGACACCTTTAATTTAACTCCTGATCTTTTCAGTAAGAATTAATTCATCCCTCTCTATCGTTGGTGAAAGTGTGACCTTGTCCAACCATGATGAAAATCAGCATAGAGGGGCTGGGGAGATAGCTCCATGGCACAAGTGCCTGTCTGGCAAATGCAAGGTTGTGAGTTCAAGCCCAGTCCCACCAAAAAAAAAAAAATCATCATATTGACCAGGGCGTGGTGGTGCACGCCTGTAATCCCAGCACTTGGGAGGCTGAGGCAGGAGGATCAGTGCGAGTTTGAGACCAGCCTGGGCTACAAAAGTGAGCTCAAGGCCAGCCTGAACTGCATAGTGAGACCCTGTCTCAAAAAAACAAAAATAGAAAGAAAGAAAGAAAGAAAGAAAGAAAGAAAGAAAGAAAAAGAAAATCAGCATAGAGAGTCCTCCAGAAATGCAACCTAAACCTAGAAATTTCAGTTGTCTCGACTACTCACCTTCTGCCTATCTTCCTAAGAGTTAAAGACATTGTATGACAGCGAATGGCAGTGATCCACGCACACCCTGACCTACTGCAGCACAGCTCCTATGAGCTAAATCTCAGGAGCGACCTGCATGTATAGCAGCAGATAAACGGGTAGAAGCTGCCATTCACACACAGTGGAGTCCTACTGCGTCATAAAGGATAAATCTGAGCCATTTGTAGCAAAACAGATGTTCCCAAACACCAAATAAAACCCTTGAAAATTGCCTGATGAAAACTAAAAGAGCCAATGGCTTTTAATGGCTTCTCCTGGTTACCAGTGCTACAAAAGACAAAAATCTCATCCAAACAGGTGATGAAACCAGGCATAAACCTTTACCAGGCTAGACCCACCCATAGAAATATACTATCCACCCACATTTTCCATCAAAAGCTTTTGTTTGTTTTAATCTTTGAATCTTTGAGGCCCATTTGGTCACGCTATGTAACGAATGTTGTGTTTTTTACACCATGATATCATATGTTTGCCTCACATTGTTCTAAAGCTAGTTTATAAGATGAGGATGCAGAAAGAACCCAGTGCCCACACACAGGACACGTGAAGCCACTGGGTAGAAATGGGACAGAAGAGGAAAGATATTCAGTTTCACGGAGATCACCCTTCATCAGTCCCACTTGCTCCTGACTGGTCATTTTCATCCTGCTCTTTGCTTGTCCTCAACTTGGCCTTTTCTTTTGTCCAGGCCTGTTTCATCTCTCTTATTGAGTTTGATTTTCACCTTAACAGATTTTACCTCAGATTCAAGCTCCCCTTCATCTTCTTTCTCTTCCTCAGTGCTTTCCTCTTCAATTCCTTCCTCTGGCAATATTCTACTGCACACTCTTAAATTCCGACTGTGAGATGATGGAGTCTTCGTAGATCTGGGAACCCTGCAAGCTGAACATCTGAGCGCCGTGACACAGAAGCATCACCTCTTTCTTCAAGTCGCCCAGGCTCTAGTACTTATGATTATGAATTCTTTCCTTTATTGTTTTGAAATCCACTGGCTTCCTAATTAATTCATGGTGTTCTGGTAACCCTCTCCCGGAAGATACCTGAATGAAGATTTCACTGAGCTGCCACCCTGAACTATCTTTGTAGTTGATCATAGTATCAATGAGAGTATTCATCTGCTTTGTCATTTTGGGGGGTTTGGTGACAGCTTCTTGGCTAGAGGGTGGCCTCACCTCTTCTTAGCTTCTTCTACATCTTCCTTCACAGGATCTTTGTCCACATTTCTTCACCATTTTCTCTTCTTAAGCCATACTTCCTCTTCCAAATTGCCATCTTCAGTGGTCCCCTAGTTTGTCTCTAACATAGTTCACAAGCAACAACATGCCTCCTGGCTAAGACCAAGTCTCTCCTGCAGCACAAAATGTAATTAACCTGTCCCCAAAGACCATAATGAACCAGAAAGTCAAACTTACATACTACAGGGCTTCTCTTAGATGAGAAAACCAAATATAAATTAATGACAAAATGAAAGTTCAATAACAGAAAGTAGGGAGCTCTTTCTTAAATGAGAAGAATCAAGAGGGGTGGGGAGGGCAGGCGACATAGCTCAGTAGAATAAGTGCTTGCCTGGCAAGTGCAGGGTCCTGAGTTCAATCCCCAGTAACACACACACACACAAAAAAAAAAAAAAAAAAAAAAAAAAAAGAGGGGGAGGAGAGAGGGAGAAAGGGGAGGGTACAGGGTTGCAAAAAGGAATTAAGATACATTATGTGCAGTACTAAATCTGTACAAGGAATGTAAACATCATATCCTATAACCACATACTAAGAAAAAATTTAAAATAGTGTGTGTAGCATTAGGAGGTTTTTTTTTTTTTTTTTTTTTTTTTTCAATACAGAGCACCTACTTGATTATTTTAGAATAGCTGGCGTTTAAATGTCTTCCTTATGCATGCTGATGCCAATAGTTAGCTGACTTTTCTCCACATATAAGTCTGGTATGTCCTTCATCCACTGACAGATCAGACAATGGACAGGACCAGCTGTCTGCTCAGTGCCGTGCTAATAAGAAGTCCGTCTTCTTCATAAATAGAATGTAAGATTATTTCATTCATTCAACACCTCCTTACTATCACTTCACCTGGACGAACTCCTGCAGTGCTTAAGATCTCGAGGCACATGCTTGTTCTGAGCCTGTTATCCAGACATTCCAATTAATTGGACAGTGAAGCCTTTCAAGAAGATCTGACCGCAGCTTGACATGGCTTGCCTGCTGACAGCTTCATTTCTGCACGTGTCAGCTTCTCCGCTGGAGGAGGCAGGCAAAGGCAGCACCCTAACTTCCGCAACTCCACTTCTTCCCATCTAGTCCAGCGGGTGCAGACGCAGGATCCACACAGAGCCTAAGCCCGACCAGGGAGTAGGCAGAAGGCGGCATCCAGTGCTGTGTAAGTAGCTGCTGACGTTGAGCGACGGTGCATGAGGTCCACCAGAGAATTGTGCAGTTTGGTGGCTCTCCGAAAACACCCCTACTGAAGAGAAAAATAAATAGAAAGGAATGCAGAAGGCAGCACATAGCGGGTCGCAGCTGCGCAGAGCTGAAGCACAGATCCGATTTCAGTGAGCTGACACCGGGTCAGGGGTCGGTCCTGGCAGGGACCATTATGAGCCAAGACACAGAGACTGGAAGATACAAGGTGTTCACAAAGCGCTGGGAACAGTCGTGCAGGGCTGTAGGGCAGGGGGCAAGAGAGATGGGCTGGCGAGACATCTTGGGGTCAGAGACGAAGGGCCTGCAGCGGCACCACGAGGATCTAGGCCAGGGAAAGTGACCTCATTGGGGAGGCACGCGTCAGCCTCTTCACAGGCAGCCTGGGTGAGGGCCCAGAGCAGGGCATGTGGCAGCCACTGGCAGAGGAGGAGGCTGGAAGCTTCGCAAGCGCGTTTCTTCATCAGGAAACAAGGCTTCCTGTAACTCAGACCCATGAATCAGCATTTCCTCTGTCAATAACACGCAGCAAGAAACGTAGCAGCAGAGAGCTCGCGGAATGGAGGAAGGGAAGGAATATTCCATGACATCGTTGGCCTCCGCTCTCCTTTGCCCTCACGAAACAGCCCTGATAAGCTCCCGAGTAGTGCTCCGGTTTCATAAGATACGTTTCTCAGAGAACTGCCCAGAACCTCTCCAGGATTAAGTCTTACAGAACACCCAGATATCTTGTCATGCGATGTGCTTCTGCCGCCGTGCCAGGAAGGAAGATCTCTTCCTGAACTACTTCACCTTCACAGCCGAGTTCTAACCCATGGAGATTTGAGTGTACGTGTGACCTGCCTGGGAGTTTTGACATCTCCGTGCCCTGTGCTTTAGCTCGTTATCATGATAATCCTGTGGGATACACAGGGGACAGCAGAGCTACTTCGTGAGCCCGGAGACCCAGAGAGGGGCATCAAACGCTTCTTCCCTATGTGGTGCACAGGCAGAACTGGCCCAAAGTCCACAAGCTCGCCTCTAGGGTTTTTTTTTTTTTTTTCAAAATCACAAACATTTAATAAATACAGCTTTCCATGAATATATAGGCATGCATATGAATATATATTGTCTTTAATGTATTTAACAGTATAAATTCAGCCCATAAAATGTTATTTTTAACACGGATAAGAAGGCCCATTCCTATAATTCAAGCAACTACTTGAGGCTGAGGTAAGAGGGATGCAAATTAAAGAGATCAAAGACAGCCTGAACAATTTAGCATAACTTCATCTCGAAATAAGATAACGTTTTTAAAAAGGAGTTAAGGATTCTGCCTAGCAGTACAGTGCATTACATGCCTGCGGTCCTGGCTTAACTGCCAGAACCAATCACTGTGTGTGTGTGTGTGTGTGTGTGTGTGTGTGTGTGTGTGTGTGTGCGAAGTCATATAAGTAATAAATATACATGTATGCACTAGGGTTCCTTAAAGGGCCAGGAATGGTACAAAGAAATATATACATACAGTTACATAAGGGGATTTATGAAGTAGGCTTACAGGCAGGTTTCACAAGGGTGCTCTGCGTGCTGGAGAACCAGGAGCTTCCGGGCCCCAGACGGAAGCCACAGAGCAAGCAGCAATAAGGAATGAGGATACAGCCCCAGCCCAAGGCCAAAGGCCAGGAGGCTCATGGGAGAGTCACTGGTAAGAGTCTGCTTTGGAAGGTGAAGAAATGGAGAAGACAGACTTCCACAGGTGAAGCAGCGGGAGGTGCATCCGCTCCATGCCTGACGCTCTCGGGGAGCACTCCAGCCACCTTCCGGTTTGTTTGTATTCTGTCCAGGCTACGAGCCTCGTGGGTGCGGCCACCCACAACCAAGCTCGGTTGCTTCTCTCTCAGTTTGCTGATCCGCGCGTCAATCATCTCAGGAAACGTGCTGCAACACACTCAGAAGCGCGCTCTGCACATCTGTCATCGATTTCTTACTATAGTTACGTTGACGTAGCACAGTGAATGGTCATGAATATATGTACATATTTAATTTGTAAAATTAATTTGTAAAATTAACATATATTTTATATGCATATATCTTATGTAGCAACAGAAAGAATATATGCACTTTTATGTCATTCACTCATTTATTTAAAATATTTTATTTATTTATTTATTTATTTATTTATTTATTTATTTATTTATTTGGTACAGGGTTTCACTACATAGCTCAGGCTCAGAGTGATCCTCCTGTCTCAGCCTTCCCAGTGCTGGGATTCAGGTGTGCTGTCACACCTGGTTTCATTCTGGAGATCAAACCAGGGTCCACACACGCGCCAAGCAGGCTCTTAGACCACCCAGCTACCTCCCCAGCCCTATTCGATTGCCTTCTAGATGCTGATCTTGGTATGAGACCCACTCAGTGGTGAGCAAAATAGACCAAAGCCCTGACCTCTGAAAGCTTCTATTCTAGCTGAGAAGCTGAGACAATAAGCAAAAGACTAGACATTGTATTAAAGAGCTACATGTCATCTGAGACTAGAGAAAGCAGAAGAGAGGATAAGAGTCATGAAACTGTGGTGTTGAAAGAAAAGATAAACCAGCAAACAAATAAACAGCAAGAGTAAAGTACAAACAACCACAACTAAAACAGGGAAAGAGGAGGTTAAGTGTGGTAGGAAGATGATAGGATGAAACTTACAGGACCACATGACAAAGAAGAGAGAGAAATGAAGTGACGCCCTCACCCTCCCCTCCCCTGCCCTTGCTTTCCCTCCTCTCTCTCTCTCTCTCTCTCTCTCTCTCCCTCCCTCCCTCCCTCCCTCCCTCCCTCCCTCTCTCCCTCCCTCCCTCCCTCCCTCCCTCCAGCCAGTTGCCACGGACACTTTGTCCTGGAGCCATGCAGGTCAAGGTAAGGGAGGAGAATGACCCAGGAAGTCAGTCTGGGTCTTCTTTAGCTGGGCCACGTGGACTCATGAATCCTCCTTTTGCTTGGGCCACAGCCCAAAACCAAAACAAAACCCTCTGGGGTCACCCATCCAGGCCTTCCTAGGGAGGGTGCCCTTCCAGACACAGCTTGTCCACAGAAGCAAGACAGGAAGACCCTGGAGACCAGAGGAAGAAGGGCGCACACCCAAGCTGCCCACTCCATCCCCAAAAAACTCATGCCCATAATGTCCCTTGCTTTGGATCCTGATTTGGCTATTGACAGTGAAGTCCTGGGTGTGGACCTGAGTATGAAGGAAAGGGAACGGAATGTCCTAGCCTTGCCTCTAGAAGCCAATGTCCCTCACTTCTTGTTCCTTCTCTTTATTGATCTTACGGGCTTAAGAGGCACATGAAGCTCAGTTCATCCCCAACTCCCTCCTACCTTGGAGAATTTCAGAAATTCCTGCGCTACTAGCTTCTCCAGCCTTAGATCTTACCACAAACGAGAGGCAGTTTGGCCAGCAAAGTCTTTTGTGAACATCTCTATGACTTTACTCCAGAAATCAAGACTAACATAGACCAGAACAGCCGACTGCAAGTCCACCGGGGACACCAGGCAGAGAAGTCTCTCGCCATTCTTTGTATCATAACAAGGAGCAAATGGGAGAGACACCGGAAGACAGACATACCATGAGCCCCATCCAGGGTACCAGGACCAGCGCAGAGGGGCAAGAACCACTACTGCAGCTCTTCAGCTTTTTCTGTCATTCATTCTGCTCTCCACCACTGCCACTCTGGAGTCTCCGACCCTCTTGCCATCACCATTCCTAGTTTGAGTCTCCTCTAAAATTCTATGTAAATTATGCATTTTATTTGGAAGGAATTGCACATTCATGTGTAGTTGTAAGAAATAATATGAAGGTTCCTTGCGACATTTAAGCTGTTCTCCTCAGTGTTTGCACCTTGCAACCCTAGAAGGTTGACAGCACGATCAATCAAGATATTTATATCGCAAAGATCCTTCACTTCTGCCTTTCTCTAACCTCCCCACTTATCTTCCACATTCACTCCCTTCTTTTACCCTAGCAACCACTGATCCCATCTTTCTGTAATTTTGTCATTTCACAAACATAAGTGGAATCACACCGATGTAGCACTGAGCGAATAAATTCTTTCCTATTAGAATAATTTCTTCTCTCTCTCTCTCTCTCTCTCTCTCTCTCTCTCTCTCTCTCTCTCTCTCTCTCTCTCTCTCCTCCCTCCCTCCCTCTCTTTCTTTTTTTCTTTTTGAGACAGGGTCTCGCTATGCAGTTCAGGCTGGCCTTGAGCTCACTTCTGTAGCCCAGGCTGGTCTCGAACTCATACCTGCTCTCCTGCCGAGCAGTATTCAGTGTATAAATATCACACAGCTTGTCCCCCCAGAGAAGGACCTCTCAGTTGTGTTGGACACTATATACTCAAAATATTTTATAAAGTTGCCATACACTTTCAACCAGGAAGAGCTCTGATCTCCATTCCTGTGCGGCGGGTACACGTTTCCTCCTGAGTGCAGCAGGGCTGTCCTGATGCACGTTTTCATCAGCGCTGTGAGAGTGATCCAGCCAGCGCATGGTGTTGTCACTATTGTTTTTTGTTGTTTTTGTTTTTTAAGCCCTTCTGGTAAGTGTGCACAGATGCGACGTCTCACATCTTTAATTCGCGTTTCCCCAATCACTGATGCCGTTGGGCGTCTCTCCACGCGTTTCTTTGCCATCCGCATGCAATCGGAGCTGCAGAAGACTCTTCGTGTCTTCTGTTGATTTCAAGTTGGAGTGGCTCGTTTTTCACTCTCACGCTTGGAAGTTTACGTGCGTTTCCTACATATTAGTCTTCTGTCGGATGTGTGGTTTTCAAGTGTTCTGTTCTGGGCCTGTGACTTACCTTTTTGTCTTGTTACTCAGGTCTTTCACAAGACATTTTTCAAAATTTCAAGTTGCAATGAACCTCGACTCACTACTTTTTTTTTAATGGATTGTGCTTTTTGATGTGAAATCTAGGAACTTCTTCATTTGCCTTAGGTCCTGAAGATTTCTTCCTATATGTTTCTACAGGGCTTTTTTTTTTTTTTTTTTTTTTTTTTTTTTTTTTTTTTTTTTTTTTTTTTTTTTTTTTTTTTTTTTTTTTTTTTTTTTTTTTTTTTTTTTTTTTTTTTTTTTTTTTTTTTTTTTTTTTTTTTTTTTTTTTTTTTTTTTTTTTTTTTTTTTTTTAATTGTACATTTTACGTTTAAGCTCCCAGTCCATTTTGAATTTATTTTTGTATGAGGTGTAAAATTTGAGAGGAGACTTTTGTAAGTGTGTGTGTATGTGTATGTGTGTATGTATGTTTTGCCTATGAATGTTGATCCAGAAAGACTTATTTAAAAGATTGTCTTTACGTCTTTGAATTATTTTTTACAAAATTATTTTAAAAACTTAAATAAATTAGTATATTTGTTTGCATTTGTGTCTGGTTTCTCCTGTTTCATTGATTTATGCATTTCACTGTAAATACTACGATCATTATTATTTTGTTATATAATGTCTTGAAATCAAACAGACATCTTCCTACTCCTTTATTCTTCTTTTTCAAAATTATTTCAACGATTTAAGTTTGTTAGGCTTTCCATAGAAATGCTAGATTAATGTTTTCTGATACCAACCAAAAATACAGCTGTACTTTTTTAAATTTTTTATTTATTTTTTTTCTTGTTTCAGAAGTTTTGTTTATTTATTTATTTTTATGGCCGGCTCAGCCTGCCGTGAGGGCAGGGCTGGCGCAGCATGCGGTGCCAGGGATTGAATCGCAGTCCCTGCAGCCGCCTAAGCTTTCCTAAGCAGGCGCTTTAGACCACTGAGCCATCCTGCCAGGCCCCTACAGCTGTACTTTTGAAATAAATTGTGATAGATCTGGTCAGAAGGGACATCTTCATTTTGAGGTGGGCCTCTAATAGCTCCTCACAGATTTCCACATGCTAAGCAGGCTGTGGTGCCTCTGCCCTGTAATCCTGCCACTCTGGGAAGCTGAGGAAGGAGAATTATGACGTCTAGACCAGGCTGGGCAACTTGGAGAACTCATGAAACCGTGTCTCAAAATTAACAGTAGGAAGGGCATGGATGTAGCTCACAGATAAAGTAGGTTCTGGATTCAATTCCCAGTGTATTAAAAAATAGACAAACAAGCATCCACCTTTTTTCCATGCCCAAACCCTTAGAGCCAGTGACATATTACATTACATGGTAAAAAGGCTTTGTGGATAAGTTTGCTCCCCCCTTAGAGCCATCAAAATGAAGTTGGCCTACAAAATCATGGATTTTTCAGCCCTGTAAGACTCCATTCCAGACTTCAAAACTCCAGAGCCATAATTTGCACTACTTAAAGCCATGAAAATTGTAGAAATTTATTACAGAAGCAACAGGAAACTAATATCACTGTTTTTGAGTCTTTTAATTCATGTATAAAAATGTATGCCTCAGCCGGGCGTGGTGGCGCACGCCTGTAATCCCAGCACTCGGGAGGCTGAGGCAGGAGGATTGATGCGAGTTCGAGACCAGCCTGGGCTACAAAAGTGAGCTCAGGACCAGCCTCAACTGCATAGTGAGACCCTGTCTTAAAAAGACAAAAAAAAAAAAAAAAAAAAAGTATGCCTCTCCAATATTTAAATTATTTCATTTCTTTATTTAGTATTCTGAAGATTTCAACATAAAAGCCCTGTATTTCATTAGAATTATAGCTACATTTTTAAACTTTTATCAGTAGTAAGTGACACAACTCATTCAAACTACATGTGATCATAAATGTACATAGAAATTTAACTGAATTACGTGTGCTTATTTTGCACCGTGAAAGTCTACTGAACTCAATTCAGGTTTTTTGGTAGATTCCTCGTAATTTTTGGCACAACAACTACAACCCCTGAAACTCAAAACAATTGTCTTTCTTTTTTCTTCCTGTTACACTTTCTATTCCCTTTCCTTGCCGAGTTGTGTAGTTGCCCTGGTCAGAACTCCAACACTGTGTCCCTAAGTGTGATGACAGTGAACAGGCCTTTTTGCTTATCCAAAAAGAGAAGGATCCACACTCTCATCACAAGTATGACCTCAGCCGTAGGGTTTTTCAGAGATGCTGTTATCAAATGTAGAGAACTTCTCAACCTTAGATTTCTCAAAGCTTTTATCCTGCACATGTGTTGAATTTTGTCACATGCTTTTCCTGCATTGACTAATATGATCATGTATTTTTTTCCTCCCTTGTATGGTTACTATCATGAATTCACACTGAGTTTTTTTAATAGCAAACTAGTCATGCATCCCTGGAATAAACTCTACTTGATCTACTTCTTTTATAATCGCTGAATTATATTTGATATTTTCTTTCTTCCTTGCCCCATTGTACATCTAAAAACATTTTGTGAGTCTGCAGTTTATGCTACTTGTACTCTTTTTCGTGTTGTTTAAGAATCAGAGTAATGTGACCTCCCTAAAGTAAGCTGGGTGTTGTTCTCTTTTCTTCTATTTTCTAGGAAGCAGTCAGAACTGGGATTAAGTCTTCCTTTAATGTTTGGAAAAATTCTTCAGGGAAATGATCTAAAGTGGAAATTTATTTTTAGATGGCTTTCCGAGTTATGAATTCCATTTTCCTAACAATTATAGGGCTTTTCAATTTATGTTTTATCCTGGGAAAGCTGTTTTTGAGCAATCAATTCACTTCTCCCCTGTAGTCATAAATTTGGCATATGGAGTTGCTCATAGCTGTCTGTATTTTGTGTTAGTGATAGAGGGTTTGTAATAATATCCCCGCTTCACTTCTGATACTGATATGTTGTTTTCCCTTCACCCCCCTGTGCTTGTCTTGATAGAGATTTGACTTTTGCTTTCTTTTTCTTTGGTTTTCTATGTCGTTAGTTTGCTATCTTCATTATATCTCCCCTTCATCTTACTCTAAATTTATCTTACCTCACACTTTGAGGTAAAAACTTCCATGATCAACATGAGCCTTTTTACTGCTATAATCATTTAGTGCTGTACATCTTCATCTACATACAGATCTAACTGCCCCACAATTTTGAAATGTATATTCAATATTATTTAGCATATTTTTTTCATTTGCTTCAGTGATTTCTCTCGAGACTTACCCTTGACCCACTGACGAAATAGTGTTGTTTAGTCTCCTAATATTTGAAAATTTTTCTATTACCTTTCTGCTATTAATTTCTAGTTTGATTGTACCATCCTCAGATTACATACCCTGTATGATTTTTGTTATTTTAACTTTCTAAAACCTGTTTAATTTCCTAGGTATGGTCAATCTCGCTACACTCTGTGGTGTTGGAAAAATTTGTGTAGGTCAATGTCATCAAGCGCAGTGTGTTATAAGGGTGCGTGAAACCCTCCAGTTCTTGTTGAATGGAGAAAATTTTGAGTCCCTCGATATCTGTAATGAATTCTAATTGTTCTTGTAGTTACAGAGAGTATGCTGTCGAATTCTCCAACTATAGTTACAGATTCTTCTCTTTGGTCTGTTGTATTAGTTTTTATTCTACATATTTCCCAGCTTTGTTGTGGAATAATGTGCATTCATAATTACTATCTCTTCCCATTGAAGTCATCTTTTTATTACTATATGAGGTTTATCACTCTCTGGCCATTTCTTTCTAGTCAAGGGTACCTCATATTCATTTAGCCCCAGGTAGTGCTGTTGATCAGTGTTTACAAGATGTCTTAGTTACTTTTTACTTGTTGCTGAGACAAACGCCCAACACTCAAGATGAAGGAAGGAAAGATTTATTGAACTCACAATTACTGGAGGTTCCAGTTCATATTCGGCCTGCCCAAGGCTGAGTGGAACAGGGCAGAGAGCATCTAGTTCATGGCGGCAGAACAGCAGCAGAATGGTGACAGAGGCAGCCAACCAAACAGGGCAGCAGAGCAACAGCTGCACCTCCAGTCTGTCTCTCTGTCTCTCTTTTTATTCCTATCAGGCTCTCTGCTTTAGAATCTCCGCCCTAGACCACACCCATAGTCCCAGCCCTAGTCAGACCAATAATCCCATCAGTACTAAAACACATAATCCCAGTGACTCATGAGTCAAGTCTCAATCTATAGAAGTCTGCACCCAAAGACTACATGAGGCTTTGGGGGGACAACTAGACATAACTTATAACACAACACATGTGTTTTTCTATCTCTTTGTATTCAGCTTATATTTGAAGTGAACTTCTTGTAAGCACAGTCAGAGCTGTGTCTTCTACTCGGTTAATCTCTACCTTTTAATTAATGTACTCAGATGACTCACATTTAATGTAATTATGAATATGCTATGATTTGTCTGACATTTAGTTTTAGTTTTTCTTACTCTGGCTTTTATTGGCCTTTCAGCATGTTATTCGAACATTTTCTGCAATTTTATTTGGTTTATCTACAGCGTTCCTCGACGCGTTATTCCGACAGTTTTTCCCATGCCTTTTCTAGGCATTACATATAAATGTCAAAACCTAGGAGTGTCACCACATTATTAGTTTTGAGTAAGCAACAAAGTTTTCTGTCTTTACTTTCTTTGATCTTCTCCAATTTCATGATAGTGACTAAAACATTTTCTTGCCTCTATTTCAAGCATGTGGTTCCACCTCAACTATGAAACACAATCTCCAAGACTTTAAAGTAGAAGAAACTCTCCTGTGCAGCTCACACTTTTGCCTCCTCTCTCCCTGCTTGAGTCTTCAATTTCTCCACTTTTGATCCCTTTCTGAAGGAAGAATGTCTGCTGGCCCCTGTTCCAGGGGAGTCTGGTGGAGACGGCTCTTCACAGTGTTCCTGCATCTGAGGATGTTTCGATTTCCCTTCGCTCCTGTGGGAAGGACGCTTCTACTTGACACAGAACTCTGAATTGTCAGTGAGCTCTTTGCTTTCCCAGCTGGGCACTCTCCTGCCCTTCTTTCTAGCCTCCAGACTTTCTGATGAGAGACATCTGCTGTCATTTACATTGCTTTGCCTATAAAGCAGAGATATTGTTGCTCGGGCTCTCTCCAAATGATTTCTGTAGTTGCCAGAAATTTGACTCGGAGGCGTTTTGGTATGAATTCTTCTACTTGATGTCATTGGAGGTGTACTCAAGTTTGTGAACCTATCTTTTGCCAAACTTGTGAAGTTGGCACCTGAAACTTTTTTAAATACCCCTCTGTCAGGGGAAGGAATGTACAGCATCTCCTTACACACAGGCTACACACAGCCTCTGCTCACAGTCAAGGGGATGCTTTTTGTTATTCCTGTCGGAGAGCAAAGATCACGTGGCCTTATGAGCTCTGGGTGTTCAAGATCGATTCTCTGGTGGGTGGTCAGTGGCATCTCACTGTTACAAGGTGGAAGTGGAAGTCTGAGCTTTCCATATAGTCGTTCTTATACCATGGGTGTGGGCTTCATGACCACCCCCCAAACCATGGGAATACCATCCTCCTATACCTCCTATATCTCAGTGAGGGGAGAGTTCTAAGGGAACCCTGGAGAGAGTAGGAGAAGGTTTTTTAGCTGACTTTTGACATCCTGTATGGGAGAGAGGCCACATATTTATGGTGCTTGGCTGAGAAAGAATGGTTACCACCTAAAAGCCTTCCTCCCTGACTCACTTCCTCTTTCCTGCAGTGGTTCTCTTGGTACAGACAGTGGGTGCTGCTGGTGTTTTCATTTGTTTTTTTTTTTGTTGTTGTTGTTGTTGTTTTGTTTTGTTTTGTTTGTCTGCATTTACAAATAAGTCAGTGTCTGGTGACTTTAGCTGCAAATGTGGAATACATGGAATGGTAATAAGGAAGAGCCGCAGAATGGAAGGGCTCACGATTATGTCACTTTCAGGTCCCTCGCTCCTTGGCATCCTCCCAGCTGCCTGTCGGCCTACCTTGTATCCTTCTTAGGCATCGTATCTAGGGCTTGTGAAGTCTAAGAGGAATAAAGAAGAGTAGAGCCACTCTGTTTTTCTTCCTTCTCCCTCCCCTCTCCTTGCCTGTTGCTGTCTGTCTCCTGGGCCCCTTATCACACGCATGAGATCGGTCCCCTTGTTGCCTTCTATCCAGCCTTCATTTTGCTCTCCCATTGTCCTTTGTTGTACTCCAATGAGAGCTGCCAGTGGGGTTTAAACTCGTATGTCTAATTTATTTCACTTAAGCTCATATTTTCCTACCAATGTCTCAAATGTATCCTTCTTTATAGCTAAGTAGCACTCCGTTGTGTGGAGATATAATAGTTTCCTCATCCTTTCCTCTGTACATGGGCATACATGGTGCTGGTGTGACTATAGTGAAGATGAAAAAAACATTTATACGTTCCTGGTAGTAAAGTCAACTGGTTGAACTGTTACGGAAAGCAGTGTGGATTTTCCAAGAGCTGAAATTAGCAAATTCCGTATGACCCAGTCATTGAACCTTCCAGGTGTGATCTGCAAAGAGCTGGAGACATCAGACAACAATGATGCATGCTCATAATTTCTACAGCAGCACAATTCACAGGGCCTAAATCTGCTGTCCTGTTCTTTCCTTGTTTGTTTATTTGTTTGTTTGTTTCACTTATGCATTTGGTACAGAGTCTCACTATGCAGCTTGGACTCACAGCGATCCTCCTCTTTTCAGCCTCCCCAGGGCTGGGAGTACAGGTGTGCACCACCACATCTGGACTCGGCCACTGGCTCAGCACACCTCGGTGCGGCATTGGGAACCGGGTTGGAGGGGAGATCAAGCCCTGGGCTCTGCACTTGCCAAAGCAGGCACTTAGTCTGCTGAGCTATCTCACCTGCCCCAGGAGTCTTATTCTTGCAGATAAAGTGTTATGTCACTTATAAGACACTAACAGAGCATGTCTTCTTATTTTTCAAAACTTTGGGGAAGCCTCTCTTTCTCTGGAGCAGCACACAGCAGTGTCCACCAAGTTTTGCAGTCTCCATTGTCTCTCCCTACCCCATTCCTTCCCTCCCTTCCACAGGCACAGAAGTATCTGCAGCTTGGACTCGTTTGCCGGTAGGACTCCCTGCAAAAGCGATGCCTTCTCCCTTCCTCGTCTTCCTTTTACTGTTGTTTGGTAATCCTGAAGCAATCCAAAATTTCAGTTTCTCTCCCTTCTATCCAGGGCTGACTCAAAAGCAGCAGCTGACTTCTTCTGCACCTCTTTGGATTATCTTTGCTCGTATCACCTCGGGCGCTCTTCTGGACTGGCTATTGCCTAGATAGAGGTTATTTGTGGGCATGAGTTTATTTTTTATTTTATTTTATTTTTTGTCTTTTTGAGACAGGGTCTCACTATACAGTTCAGGCTGGCCTTGAGCTCACTTTTATAGCCCAGGCTGGTCTTGAACTCACACCGATCCTCCTGCCTCAGCCTCCCGAGTGCTGGGATTACAGGCGTGCACCACCACGCCCGGCTTGTGGGCATGAGTTTATTTCTGCTGCTAGATTGTGAAATCCTTAAGGGAAAAAGCCCTGGCTGACTGTTTCTAACCTAATCAATAGGCCCTGACACAGAGCAGTACAGAAAGCATCCACAAAAACAACATCTAAAGAATTAATTTCCATTGTTTCCATATGACAGTTCATCCACAAAGTCTCTTCGACTTTCCACCTTCAGGTATTTATGGAGCTATTTTCCAGAACTGGCTCTGGACAGAGAGATTGATTTGACATCTGAAGAAAGTTCCTTGGGTAATTAAAATGAAAGCCATAGCCAGGTGTGGTGGTGCACACCTGTAATTCCAGCACTCACGAAGCTGAGGAAGGAGGATTGCTGCGAGTTGGAGACCAACTTAGGCTACAAAGTGACTTCAAGGCCAACCAGAACTGCATAGCAAGACCTCGTGTCCAAAAACTACGTACGTACATATAAATAAAATGAAAGCTTTACTCTCAGTCATAAGCTAGACCCATTAGAGAGTCTTCTTTTGTCATTCTAAGCCACGAAGACTGTCTCAGAAAACCAAAAGTCCACTGTGCAGCAATGGGACACAGCCAAAGAATGAGAGATCTCTGCAGCTGCAGAAGTGCCACCCTCTTCCAACATCCAAATTAGTAGTTCAGGTTCTCCTTGGCCATGCCACACCACGTAGAGACCTGTGAAGGCAGTGAGATCTATTCCCAGCTCAGTAGGCACCTGTGTCTCACAATATCATTAAGGCTGGCTTTCCACAGAGAGGCTCAGGCTGGGAATGACGGCTGCCCAGAAATTCTCCTAGGATTACAAAACAGGAAAAGGTGAAGTGGTTGGGGGGGGCGGGGACGCAGGGGCAGAGAGAGAAGAAGCAGAGAGGAGGAAGAACGGGTTCTCTCCCCGGGACAGTGCAGAACCATCTCTCGGTGATTCCCTTGGCCCCTCCTGATCTAAGCTGCCTTTCTCCTGACCGTATTGTCTGCTGTGTCCTAACTCGTGATGCCCCCAAAACAGAACTGGGATTGCACCACGTGCGCTTCACACGGCCTTCTACTTGTTCCCTGTCTCCAGTAGGTGATGTCAGAAACCCTGGCCAGGCAGTACATACTGTAATTGTCCCTCCCACCCCCAACTGACATCCAAGCAGCAAAAGCCAAAAGGAAAGAACACAGAATGTAAGCCAGGCATGAGGTCAATTCTTGCATACTCTAATGGTAGTTTTTTGACTTTGCATAGCATGTTTAACCTTCTTGAACTTCCATTTCCTTTAAAGGGCTTAAATCTAACAATAACTCAAGGGCTCAGAGTGAGAAATAAATAAGGTACTGAGAAAACTGCATGGCACATAATAGGTGTTCAATAAATGGTAGCTATTTTTACTATGTGGAAACACATACACACATTGAGCAAATTTTCTATTCCCAAAACACTGCTGAATCTTTTCTTATGCTCCTGGTGTTGGCAAGGCTACCACAAACCCTTACAAAAGGAATTTACTATGCTAATAGGAGAAGGGAACAGCTATGGGTGAATGGTAAGGTTGAGGTACGGAAGGTAAGCTGCCCACTGTAACAAAGAAACGATTAGGCCAGACAGGTAGTTCAGTGGACTAAAGTTGCCTGCCTAAGCAGGTACTAGGGTTCGACCCCCGGCCTGCTGTGTTGGATTCTGTCCCCCAGGGGTGTGCTGGGACAGCAACTGAGAATGGGCATGGCAGGCCTGTAATCCCAGCACTTGGGAGGCTGAATAGAGGAAAGATCACTACAAGTCCGACGGGGGTAGTGAGACCCTGTAGACCCTGTACTAAATACATAAGAAGGAGAAGGAGAAGGAGAAAGAGAAGGAGAAGGAGAAGGAGAAGGAGGAGAAGGAAGAGGAGAAGGAGAAGAAGAAGGAAAAGGAGAAGGAGGAGGAGAAGGAGGAAGAAGAGAAGGAGAAGGAGGAGGAGGAGGAGGAGGAGAAGGAAGAGGAGGAGGAGGAGGAATGAAATCTCATATATGTTCACTATGGCTTATACTGCTATGACATCCAACATGTATATGTGTGTGCGTATGCATGCATGTGTGCACATGTGTGTGTGTGTGTGTGTGTGTGTGTGTGTGTGTGTGCTGTTGTAAGAGACTCAAGGAAATAGTGTCAAGAGACCTACTTCATAAGTACGTTTATTATTATCTCCGCTGTTCAAGCCACACAAAATAAATGTCTGGCATTTCCAGAAATTGCTATTGATTCTGCAGCAGATTTTACAAGGCCAATCAATAACAGTTTCCTCCTTCTCCCTCTCCCCCAGTGTATATTTATTTGTGATCAAGCTTTCTGCTCCTCCTGTGCTTTCTAGTGCTTATAATTGGTACAGAATAAATGGATGATTTCATCATTTTCCAGGAAAAAAAAAAAGAGAGGCTAGAAAAGCAGCTATTAAAAGCATCTTTCTCCTCCATGCAAAGCAAAGCTCTGAGTATATATGTTTGTGTATGAGAAAGAGAGAAAGCAGACAGATGAATGGATGGATGGATGGATAGATACACAGACAGACAGACAGACAATAGATGCGCAGATGCACAGATACAGGGATGAGTAGAAATAGAAAATGAACGTGGAGATGGTGATACAGTGCAGATATAGTGACCGAATTCAAGCTTATCTGCCAAGATGAAAACCTCAACTCTTAAGCCACGATTTGTGCCTCTTTTTCCTTGAACCAAAGTCATGGTGGATAGAAGGCTAAGAGCCCCATGGTAGTTTGGGTCTGGAATATTCCAGAAAACTCTCATGTGCTCAGGGACAGGGCTTTTAGAGACTCGTTGGATCATGGAAGCACTACTAGGAATACAAGTGAATGCACTACTGCCAAGCGGGGTGTGGGTGGGACAGGCTGGTCTCCTCCTGGTGGGAGCTGGAGGGGCACAGCACTCTCCCCAAGCCCTCCCTCACTCTCTGCCTCTTGGCTGCTGGGCCAGGACCAGTTTTCCACTTGGCCGTTTCTTTCTGCCCTGGAGCCTGCTGACCACTGACTTTAGGTCCTAAAGGTATAAGCCAAAATAAACCTTCAGGTATTGGATCTCAGCGGTGAGGAGAAGAACTGCAACAGGGCCAGAAAGCCATGGAATCCTCCCAGCCATGAGGGCTTCGGTCATGGAAACTTTATATCTTTGCATGCACGGCTGACTCTTCAAGAGAGATTCAGAGTAGAGTAGAACTTTGAAGTTCCCTAGCCTAATTCCCTCAGAAGCTCGAAAAAGAAGGGGGGTTTACACACAGGTCTCCTGCACCCTTGCGCCCCTGCCCAGGATGTCCCTTTGCTGCCCCAGTACCCTGACCCTGGTGCCTGACTATGCACTTGTCACCAGAAAGAATAAGCAGCTGTCCCAAGAAGCCGCACGGTGGCAGATGCTGGTGTAACAGGAGTGCTCGTCCAGTGAAATCCACCACCCAGTGCGTCACCCTTTCCCCGTCTTTGGGGTGAGGACAGGGGCCAAGTGTGCTTACTTTTTAGTTGAGTGACTACCAGCCCCACCACCCCCAGCCCCAGCTCACTGACTGGACAGGACCAGAGTTAGAGTCAGAGCCACAGCTGAATGTCCCTGGCCTCAAATGGCTGGGGCAGCTGCCACCGAGGAGCTTATGGCCAGACCCACAGGCTTCTCCTCACTATGGGTTGAGTTCTCCCCCTTCTGGAACCGAACCCACAGAACCTCAGGATGCAGCCTTATTTGGAAATAGGATCGTTACTGAAATGTTAAAGTTATTAGAGAGACTATTTGGAGTCTTTAATTAAAGGGGAATTTGGGGTACAGAGAGGCACATCCAAAGAGGCCATATGAAGAGGAAGGCAGAGACTGGGGATAATTTTCAAGCCCAAAGCACCAAAGATCACCGCCACCACCCCCCGCCCCTGTAAGCCAGGATGGAAGCTGGGAATAGAGTATCTCAGAGCCCTGCTGACATCTCGATCCCAGGCTTTGAGCCTGCAGAGCAAAAGCTCTCTGTGTGGAAGTCACTCTGTTTGTGCTACGGCAGAGCCACAGCCAAACAGAAAGGGTTCACCCAGGCCTAGGCCAAGGAACCTGGAACTGATAGCCAGAAAACGATTATAACGAGACAGGAGGCTTGGAGGCCACTTTTGATTACCCTGTTCTCCAAAAGCACAAGGGGTGATCAGAATGTACTTCGAATTAAAAAAAAAATTACTGTAAAACATGCAGGGGCATCAATCCCTTGAAAAATACTCCTCTTCACCTTGGACACACTTATCTCATCATTCTTACCACTTTCTGAAGCAGTTCTGGAATTTCTCTTTCATGAGTGTCTTTATGAGGTATGATCAGAAATACTAGGAGTGCTGCTGTCGAGTGCTGGCCAATGGAAAGGCAGGCTTATGAAACACTACAGTGAGTCTTCATCCTCCTTCCTCACCAGAGCTGGCACCAGACCTGGCTCTTGCCCAGAGTCTCACCGTGAACACTGTGGCAGCAAGGACAGTACAACTAAAGACATTCACAAGAGGACAGTTATGGGTGCACACAGGCGGTCCGCACCCCGAAGTCCCCAGCAAAAAACAAACTGCCTTCCGTTGCGCAGAAAGTAAGATGCTGACAAAACTCCATAAAGTTGGTTCCCTGTACGACAAAGAATAAATCAAATCACATTTCTGTTTGTTCTGAGATGGAGTAAGGTTCACAAATTTTCTACCACATTAGGTTATAATGTGTATTCTGAGCACCCTGAAAAATATGCATTCTGAGTTCACAAAACCTAATTCGCGTTTCTGTTCCTGGGTCTAGAAAACTGTTTCCACTCTCTTTTCCAGCCAAATTGGACCATGTGACTAACTCTGGCCAATAGGCATAAGCAGAAGTAATACAAATGGAGGTTGTAATATTTTATGTCGGTGCCAAAAGAAATAATGAGAAGACCTGACGAATTTAGCTCAGAGGTCTCACTGAGACTTCTCTCTCTCAAAGTGAGCCCTGACCCTCAGAAGTATCTCACTTTTATTTGGGGGTCAAGGAATGCACTCAGGTGCAGAATCACTTTAGTAAAGAAGTGTTACAGTCTCTGACCTCCATGTACCCAATGCTAAGTTCACATAAAGACTAATTACAAAAGTTTCAAGCAAGGAAAGAGACTGTTAATGGAAAGCCTTCAGGGTAGGAGGTTATCTTTCTCCTTGAATCTCAGCTTTCTAGGATTCCCAAACCACTGCTGTCCCTGGGCTTTGTTTTGTTGCTCTTTGCCTCTTGAGACCCTAATTACATATCTCTACAAATGGAAGCACAGAAGAATGGCCATGCATTTTCTGTGCCCTCTGTTGCCCTGTCACAAGGCCCTAGCAGTCGTATGTCAGGACAACAGAGCTATAATTCAAGTCACAAATGGAAAGGAAATTGTCCCAGAGCGCGCTGTGGCTCTCTGTGAAGCTTCAGTAAGAAAGAGGCATTTGCTAGATTTGGAGAGAGTAATCTAACCTGACATCTTGGTCTAACCCAGCTGATGGTGCTCCCTCATGCCGCTGATCCATATTTGACTAGTATAATATTCAAAAGTGAGTGAACCATTAGGAAGAAAGCCACTGAGAGTGTCGCATGCTTCTTGATGTCTTAGTTTATAACCCTTCTCAGAGCATGGTGTCACAACTATGCTCTTGTATTTCCTCCTGAAATCATAGAATGTAGACCCCAGGATAAAAGAAATGTCTCTTCAGCATTCCCTAACTTATTCTCCAGGACAGCCTGGAAAGACACACACACACACACACACACACACACAGAGACAGAGAGAGAGACAGAGACAGAGACAGAGATCTTTCTACCTCGCAAAACAGCTGCTTGTGCACAATCGTGGTTATTACAATTTATTCCTTTAGGCAATATAACATCAGGCTCTGGGCTGCTTCCACCCATCAGTCTTCAATGTACTCTCTAGAATTCTAGAATAACAAAGAACAAGTCTAAACTTCTCCCCAAGTTCTCTCCTTTGGGCTGATGTTTTAATCAAAGAATATGTCTTTCCAGAATCCTTGTTAATGAAGCTATCCCTTATAAATCAAATCCCAATAGGATACAGGTCACAGCATTGTACCAGTTATTTTGTGGTGTTAGGATTTTGTGATATATAAAATATTTCATAAAAATGGAATTCCACCAGGGGCCTAACACCACTCCACTTGTAGAAAGATCTGCATCACAGCACTATTTGTTTTACTGAGACTTAACCTCTCCATTGTGCTGTCAAGTGCTACAGTACAAATGTGGGAAATAGCTTTCTAGCACCATAACCTCAGAAAAAAATGTCAGTGAAATGCAGGCAAATAGATTATGATTGCATCGACAGCCCTTTTCATAAGCTAATGGGCTGTCTAACCTATTCGTGACTGCCGTCCCCATAGGGTCTTGTAAGCACATTGCCAAGGAGTTTGTTGAATTTGGCAAATTGATACACTGGGCTTATTTGACCTCCTATTTCTGTGAATGGTTGTTAGGCGCTTTAACAATACATGAATGTGCTTAGCACACCTAATGGAGCATTAGTTAATGTAAATAAGTGTTTCAGTCGAGAACTGCACTACTAACACAGACAGAATCTGCTCTCCTCCTTTTTAATAGTAGAGTCTCTTTATGTTTGAAGTGGAAAATTTCAATGGCGTGCATATACATGAAGCTTCTTTTTATATATATATTTAGTACAGGGCTTGCAGGGTCTACAGGGTGCTCGGGATCTCATCATGTAGAACAGACTCTTAGTGATCTGCGTGTGTTCAGCCACCCAAGCACTGGGATCACAGGCACTCACCACCACGTCCAGGCTCCATCGCCATCCCAGAGTATCCCAGGGGTGCAGCTGGCACAGCACACCAGGGATTGAACCCTGGCCACTGTGCTCTGCCTAAGCAGGCACTTTAGTCCACAGAGCTATCAGGCCAGCCCTACATATGAAGCTTCTGAGTCCTCTAACTCACACTTGAGACTCCAGCAATGAGGATAATGTGCAACTTTATTTACAGGACTGACGGCATCAAATCAACATAAGGGTTTAAAAGCACATCAAAAAGCTTAATCTTACTATAATAAAAAGGCTAGCTTAGAGTATCTGATATTGGCATAGCTGAGGAGACATTTTTATATATTCCTCTTGGGAGTATAAATTGAGACAAAATTCCTAAAAGGAAATTTGGCAAAAATTATGAAAAGCCTTTAAGGTGTGCGTACCTCTTAACCCAAACCCAATTATTTTACTTCTAGGACTGTATTGTAAGGAAGCAATAATGGGTGTGTGTAATGATTTAGTTATGAAGACGCTGGCCCGGCATTCTTTATAACAGTGACAGCTGGACAAAATAACCAACAGAAGAAATTTGGATTAAAAAAACAAGATACCTTTCTATAAAGTGACAGGTGACATAGGCCTTTAAAACCCTGCTACTAAATAACATATAATGATAAGATAAGATACTCAGAACATAAATTTTTTAAAGTAAGTTATAAAAAAGTTCTTCCTGATACCAATTTTGCCAAAACCCAAACAAACATAGATTAAAGATACATCAATATTTTACCATGCTTATCTGTGAAAACTGGGATTATGAGATGTATGTTATGTTTCTTTATCTCTTCTGTTATTTAAAAAACACTTTATAGTGAGCACATAATATATTTGTTGTATAATAATATTATGGGTTTAATCTTATATGTAAACAGATTCTGAGCATTTTCAAGGTACTATAATTACACAGAAGCCAGGAACATTTTTCCCCATGGCTTAAATCACAACACTAGGTCAATTAATACCCTTTTGGCATTTTTTAAATTACAGAATCAAATACACTCCACCTTTTTATTTATTTATTTATTTGTTTGTTTGTTTGTTTGTTTATTTGTGGGACCAGGGTTTGAACTCACAACCTCGCACTTGCCAGGCAGGCATTTGTGCCACAGAGCTATCTCCCCAGCCCCAACTCCATCTTTAAAAAAAAAAAAAAGATTGAAAACTAACAGGCAGTTCTACAATTCCCCAAGATAACCAGTTCAGTTCTCCTTGAAAGAAAGAGATTTGTAGAGTTTTTATTTTTATTTGTTGCTACAGAGTCTCACTATGCAGCTCGGTCTCAGTGATCCTCCTGTCTTGACCTCCCAAGTGCAGGGATTACAGCTATGTGCCACCACGCTTAACTTCAGTGACTGGCTCAGCACAGGGCTGGCACAGCTCATAGTCCTAGGAATCAAACCTAGGCCCTCGGACTTGCCAGGCTGGCACTTAGGCCACTGAGATATCTCCCCAGCCCAGAAATAGTGGTATTGCCATGCAAGGGCATTTGATATGGAGTCTAAACAGCTACAACCAACTTCTAATACCAGTGCCAGTCAGGAGGAGATTTAAGCAAGTTTCTTAGTCTTTCTGTGTGGCTCTCATACCTCACAGGTATCCTTAGGATGCACAGGCATCTTTAAAAGTGAGTGAAAGCATCCTTGAGGGACTAAAGTGTGTTTAGACAAGATACCACCAAGGAAGTCACACAACATGTGTTCCACAGCTTTGTGTCCTTTGTAGCCTGGAATTCCAATAAGAAATAGCCCTTCTCAGTTATAACAGCAGAGACTTGTGTCCTTTTCTTTCTTTCTTTCTTTCTTTCTTTCTTTCTTTCTTTCTTTCTTTCTTTCTTCCTTCCTTCCTTCCTTCCTTTCTTTCATTTTTCTTGGCTCTTTGTTTTTTGCATGTATTCAAAATACAGCATATTCTCAAGCACAGGGTGAATACATTATACATGTACAGCTCCAAATAATTATTGCCAACTGAACCCCTGTGAATGTCTGCAGCCAAGTTAAGACACAGAGCAGAGCCAGACGCTGGGATCCTGCACTGCCCTTTATCCAGAAACACCTCATTCCTCCCCGACCCCATCACCATGCGCCTGACATAATGGGAATCACTTCCTTGATGTGTTTTATGGTTTTACCAGGTAAGTATGCATTTCCGTACAGTATAACGGACTTGTGCTGATTTTTGGGCTCTATATACGTTGGATCATATGGGAGGGAAATGTCATCATGATAGGGATGTAACAGCATTCCATGAAGGGTCAAGCATGAACGAGTAAGTGAGATAATTTTCAGTGCTGCTATGCTGTGAAGGGTGTATGTACACACTGAATCGCAGCCCTCCAGTGCAGGTGGCCAGGGTCATGGTTTTGATGTTGAGTCATTTCCAGGTGGATCTAGACCATCTCACCCTTCCAGGCGTAGCACAAACTCAAGTTCAGGGCTTCCACAAGAGTTCTTTGCTTGTGACTTCTTGTGGACCTGGATGGAAAAATACTTACCAGAGGATGAGGGGGTCTGCAAATGCCTGCTTTGTTCATAAACCAGCAGGCTTCCCTCTGCTAAGTAAGTTCACCAGTTATTATTAAGGCTGTAAGGTCACGTCTGGTTAATCGTTGGCCAGAAATCAATACACAGAGACCGATGGTTGCTGATAAGAGCATAGAATAAGCAAGTCTGAGTCCAAGAGACGGGCTGTCCTTTTTACTCTTAGATGTTGAAAAGAAGGTGTAGACTCTCCTTACCTGAGAAAAACATACAACCTCATTCATATGGTATCTAAGTCAAGGATTATCTAGTTTTTAAAAGTAAGTCTTCTTCCCTATTTGGCCAGTTCCTTAGGATCAGCTTTTCCAGAAGAATGGAAATTAGAGATACGGTGGTGATCCAGCTGAGTCTTCAGCTAACGGTGGGATGGGGAATTGCAGTAGACAGACAGTATACATGGAGAACATACCTGAGAAGTGCAGGTCAGGAGCAGAAAAGCCCAAGGATTTGTATTCATACCAGTAGAAAATCTGTCAGGCATGAAACTATATATATTTTTTTTCTTTCTTTGACAAAGCATCAACCTATTTACCTATTTTCTGGTGTCTGAAGGTCTCAGGGTCACAAGGACCCTTGGTTCCAGTTCAAGGGCAATTCCACTGCTCTTTGATGTTAGCAGCTAGCTACCTTGTGAATTGATCTATGAGGCTGTAAGTGTCCACGGTCCAGTAGTGCTGTGGGTTTCCCAGCTGGCACTTGGCCAGTCCTTGCCATTCCTCCTGGGCAGCCACCCATGCCTGTGTACGAGAGCACACGTGTGTGTGTGTGTGTGTGTGTGTGTGTGTGTGTGTGTGTGTGAATGGGAGGTTGTGCTCGAGCGTGTGCCAGCATGCTGTCTGGCTCATTCCCTGAGTAGGTGGTATGACTGGAGACTGCAGCAGTAATGGCGTCTTTTCAGTAGGAAATGTGGAGTAAATAAGTGAAAAAAAAAAAAAAAAAGAGCAATGCTTCACTCAGATCCTTCCACCTCCTCTTCTCACAACTGGGGTCACTGAATTTCAGGCTCTACTCTGTTTTATAAGTAGGACCTATGCAAGACTTAGGTGAACAGGATTTCAGAGGCTTTAGTGTAGATTCTCAAAAATTTCGACATTGAGTGGATCTGGCTAATCCTTCAGCTTTGTTCAAATTTGTGTGGCTTCTTGTTTGAGTGTCACAGGCCCCTCCCATGGGCATTCTAACTGACTCGGTCCTTCCCAAGTGTATTCTAGTTTGAGTAACTGAAACTCCTGACACCCGTTCAGGTCTCTTGTTGACTGTTTCTACCTATACAGAGTAGACCTAACCCTCTTTACTACCAGGAGTTAGCACTCTGCTTCTTGGTTTCTTCTGTTGCTCAGACTCGGCCCAAACCCAAATGGGACGTTGTTTCATCCCTGATGGATTTTCTACTGGTATCACTAGCTTTCCTTGGAAGTTTCTGGTCCTGACCTGCACTTCTCACTATGCTCCCCATGTGTACTGTCTGTCCACTGCAGTTCCCCATCTTACTATTAACTGGGTCTTCCACAGTGTTTCTAATTCCCATTCTTCTTTTTGTCCACCCTCTTCATTGCCCATAGAAAACCCTCAAATTTTTAAACAAAACAATAAAAATTAAAAGTAGATTTTTTAAAGTAAGTAAATCAAAAGAAAACAATCATAAATTTCATTAAAACATTAGAAAAGGAAAGACATACCATGTTCATGGATTAGGAGACTCAGTATACAATAGTTCAATAAAAATAGATGTATCAACAGGATGTATTGCTGCATTCTTATAATTACAGTACTTGGGAGGCTGAAGCAGATCCTGTTTCAAATATTTATATATATATGAAATAAATAGGCATATTAAATTAATGGAACTCCAGTTAAAATCTCCTGCAATTGCTTTGGTCATGCAGAAGCTGGTTCTAGACTTTATACGGAATGATAAGATAACTAGAATAACTAAAACAAATTTCTAAAAGAAGAATAACTTTAGAAGAGTCATCACATCTAGTTTCAGGCCAGCTATAAAGTATTCATCCACTACAGAACTGACAAATAGATAAACACAGGAAGGAATAGGACAGAGTAGCTATGTTTATTTGTTTGTTTGATTTTTACAGAGGCATAATAGCAATTTAATTCATTTCAAAAATTCACCTTGAAACCACTGGACCTCTATACAAAAATACATGTACCTCTTACAACTAAACCTCATAATTTATAAAAAAGTTGATTAAAAGTGAGTCAATTTAAATATTAAACTGTAAAACTTCCATGATAGCAAATGAGATGAATCTTCTTGATCTAGAGTTGAGAAAAGATTTCTTCAATGCGAATTAAAAATGCAAAATTAAAACCGATAAATTGATTTAACATCAAAATTAAAATTCTTTATCCAGGAAAGATACAATTAAGAATGGAGACATATGATGATAAAATCTAGAAACTATAGTTATAAATCTGATATCTGATAATAGGCTGCTATGTAAAATATGTAAAGGACTCTTAGAACCAAAGAATAAATAATATACAGTGTTATCTTTCAAAATGTATAAAAATATGAATAAATGGTTCATCATAGAGAATATATAGATGTTTAAAACATACACATAGAAGGGTTCAGCATCACTGGTCATTAGGAAATAAAACGGAAAAGCTTGATGAAATATCATTATATACGTCTTTGTTTTGTTTTGGTTTTTTTAAATTTTATTTATTTATTTATTTTTCTTGTTTCAGAACCTTTATTTGTTTATTCACTCATTTTATGGCCGGCTCAGCCCGCCCCAAGGGCAGGGCTGGCACAGCATGTGGTGCCAGGGATGGAACTGCGGTCCCTGAAGCAGCCCAAGCTTTCCCAAGCAGGCGCTTTAGACCACTGAGCCATCCCGCCGGGCCCCCTATATACGTCTTTGAATGGCTTAAACAAAATTGATTTTCAAACCAATAATGGCAAGTGCTAACAAGATTGTAAAACAACTGGTTTTCTTTCTGTCTGCCTCTGTCTTTGTCTCTGACTCCATCTCTGTCCATTTGTCTGTCTCTCTTTCTCTGTATGTCACTGTCTATCTCTCTATGTGCCTCTCTCTGTATCTCTCTCTCAGTCTCAGTCTCTGTTTCTGTGTCTGTCTCTGTCTGTATCTGTGTCTCTGTCAGTCTGTCTGTCTATCTCTCTCATTTTTATTGAGAAGGCAGGTAAAGTATGTTGCAAAACACTTTAGTAGATTCTTAAAACATAAAACACATCATATGACCCAGTAAAATATATGTTCACATAAAAACCCAGCATAAACACTGATAACAGCTCTATTCATAGTACGACCAAAGTGGAAACAACCCAAATTTTCTTCTTTGGGAGAACAGATAAACAGTGGCACAGATAGATAACAGAGTACCCTCAACAAGAGCAAAAACACAATTACTGTACACACCTCAAAAGCATGTTGAATAAAAGAACCTGGTTTTTAGAAGGTATGTTCCATGTGATGCTATTTGGATGACATCTCGAGAAAGCAAAACTATACAACAGAATACATAATAGTTGCTGATACGGGTTAAAATTCGAAAGAGGAGATGATCCCAAAGGGAAGCTCAGGATTTTTGAAGTGATTGAACTGTTTATTTTGATTGTTGTAGTGGTGGCACAAATTTATACAGAGCTAAAGGTCACATAACTGTATTTACTGGAATATTAGTTCAAAATTGAAACTAAAAAAGGCACTAGCATACCCTACCTAATTTCTTTTCTGTATGCATATATATTAATAGAATCATTCTATATTTCATAGTAATGAATAGCACATTTAATTCCAAAGTATTATAAGTAATTTTTCATGTAATTAAATATATAGATAGATATAGATATAAAATCATAGCCACTGGCTTTTGCCGCATTGAATGGCTATAGCATGTATTATATAAAAACTTCCATGTGAGTTTTTCACTATTTATTGTGTCCATTATTGGAAATGATATAATAACCAGTCCTGTAGCTAAAATATTTGCACAAATCTTTAAACTTTTAAAAAGTTTTAGAAGTGGAATTGATGGATTATGGGTATAATCTTCTCAAGGTCTTTGACAAATTTGCCCAACGTCCTCCAGAAAACTAAGGCCCAAATGCCATCCTCTGGAGGCAATCAGAGTAACTCTGAGACTTTGTGTTTAGGGAGCGTTTAGACCTCTACAAGCCCTTCTGCATCACTCACTCCACGTCGGACCATCTTTGAACACTAAAACAACCGATCGAGCCTTCCAGGCAGCCTGACACGGAGGGCTTTGTTTAATATTTGTACTTAGTTTTCTTGTCAGATTAAACAAATGAACTCAATTAATCTTTGGCAGTGGCTTCTCCTAATGCCAGGTGAACCTTTTAGAGTTCCTTGGCTTTATAAGCAACAGCATCAACTCAATAGCAGAACAATGGTCTATGACCAGTTTTTGTGAAATCTCTATGATTATACAGTCCCAAACTTCTCTCCCAAAACATGCCATGTACTTTTGTATTATATATCTATTCCCTTCTTAAATGTATACCTTAAAGTCTAGCAAAGCTTAACTTCTTTTTAGATTTTTGGTTAAAGTACACATAAATAGAAACTCCGTTTTCTTCATATTTTCCAAAGGATTTTTTCTTTTCTCGGTACTGGGGATCAAATTCGGGACTTTGTGCAGGACGGTCAGGCACTTAGGCTGCTGAGCTAGCTCCCCAGCCTGAAAGGATTATTCTTTACATTCTCCTCAGATATATTTTTTTTCAGATCACAGCTCTAAGAAGTCTGGGGTTATGTGCTGGGCAGCAGGAGTAGTGCAGCAATGGGTAACACCATCCCTGCCCTCGGAATTTTGTTTGCAGGCCATTGGGCAGCTGACAAAAACCATGAGACCCTCATAGATATAGAGTTTGAAAACGAGAGAGAAAGAGAGACTGCTTCTGACTGGGGAAAGGACGAGACCTCAGGGAAGAGGAGGCCCTGAACAGGGTCAGGAGGTACAAAAATAATCCTACCTTCTACACCCTGAGGAAACCCCTCTGTGTGCATTCTGTTCCAGTTTTAGCATTGGCGCAGGATGTGAGGGTGCGGGGCTGTTGAGTGAGAGAGAGTGTACATACACCTGCCCTGTTTGACTGTTGGTGGGTTTTTCTTTGTGTCTCTTTCTTTCCTGTTTGTTTAATGTATCTATATATATATATATATATATATATATATATATATATATATTTTTTTTTTTTTTTTTTCCTCTTATTTCTGGGCAGAGTGACACACATTTCGGTTTTGGCAAAGGACAGTGGTGGACGGGCAGGGAGAACAAGACCCCTCGTGGAGAGATGGGTGAATTTGGCAGGTTGGTGTCTGACATTGCCTCATTAATTTGCTTTCGTCAAATGGGAGAACCATTCTTTCCCAAATGATCTCCTAAATTCACCCGCAACGTTTTTTCTTTTCGCCATCTCTGAAATAGCCACGTGTAACCCTCCAAATGCTCTACTCTCAGTACATGGGGCTCCTGGAATGTTCTGCAGACATGACCTGGACCTTGTCACTACTTCCGTCAGCACCTCCCAGGGACTTTTCTTGTCTATAGAACAAATCTCAAGTTCCCCGTGGTGGCACTGAAGAGCCTCCAAATGCTGGCCTCTTCCTCGGCACCAGGTGTTTTCCTCCTGTCTCCAACGTACCTGCCAAACCATACGTTCCTCCTCACATGCCAGCCTTACACCCCACAAGTCAGCAAGCTCCCCACTACCCTACCTTATCCAACTTTCCCAAACTCTGTGTCCCAGTTGAGAAATCTGAGGAAAAGAAATCGTACATCTTACACACACGTACCGACTTTCCAAGATGACTGTAATTACTATGTGCTGCAAAAATTTGTTAAGAAAAGTTTTTAAATGTTTAGAAGATAAAATGTAAGACATGCTTGCCCCTCAATCGGGAAAAAAAAAAATGTCACCATCCTAGTGATGTCTCCATTCTCTTATGTTTTTTCTTCACAGGTAAAATCAAATTCTCTCTCTCTCTCTCTCTCTCTCTCTCTCTCTCTCTCTCTCTCTCTCTCCCTCTCCCTCTTCATTTCTGCATTTTTCTTAATGTCTTATAGTGCAGTTGGCTACATCCAATCATGTCTCTTGGTGAAGAATACACATTCTCTGCAGGTAGAGGAAAGTGTTAAATTATCTCTCTCGGATGCACTACATCTCATTCCAAGGAAAAAGCAGGATTGCCAACCTAATCGAATAAACTGAGCCAGTTTTCATGTCATCTAAGAAGGTGTTTAAGTTTTTCTAACTTTCAAAGATTTGTATCAATCTAGAAGAGGAATGCTTTGGATAAGGAGGCTTCAGAGTTTGGTTTTGGCTTCTGTTGGGAGAAACCTGTAGAATTCTCGAGAAGTTCAGGAGATCATTGGATATACCTAGCTAAACACAAGAAAACTTAACAATTTAGTACACATTGCTACATGGATGAGAACAAAAACCTCAGGAGGCCACAAGGCTTCCCAGACTTACTATAAAGTAAGAAGCATACCAGAGACAGAATTTTGTGAAAGACCGGGATTTGACAGCAAAGGAAAGAAACATCCACAAAGAGGATCCAGAGTCATAATCAAGAAGATACAAAGAAAACTAAACATTTGAGAGTTTCAAAGAGGAAGGAAGTGGTAAAACGCAGGGTGCTTCAAAAGGCTGACGGAGAAAGGGCCAGGGTATTCATGGAGTTTGGCAGTTGGAAAGTCTTTCACATAGCAAAAAAAGCAGTTGCCATGTGGTTAAGTGACAATTGATATTATGCTAAAAGGATGAAAGCCATTGCCAAAGCTTATGTAAGAATGGAAGAAGAGCAAGAAGCCCTTAGCCCACAAGGTAAGCTGTTTCTCTGTTATTATAAAAGAACTGTGACCTTGTTTGTTGGCTAAACGAAATAAATTTCCTATCAAGAAATCGGAAGCCAAGCAACATATAAAACTTATTGCATACTATGTAAAAGTGGGATTTTCCTCAGGGATGCAAAGTGAGTTATCTTTAAAATAAAGGGAAAATTATGATTCCAACGTATACAGAAAATCATCTGACTAACACCAATGCAACTTCATTTATTAAATACTTAATAAATTAGGAACTAAACTATTTCTATTTGATAAAAGGTCACCTACTAAACCTACAGTAAACAACATCCTTAATCAATAACTGAAAGTGTCTTCCCTACGACAAGGGATAAAACAAGGCTGTCCACTCACCCCTTCTACTCAGTATTGTACTAGAAGTTTTATCCAGGACAGTCAGGCATGAAAAATAAAAAACATTTCATAGTGAAAAGTAAGAAATAAAGCTACCTCTACTTATCAATGACATGATCTTACACACCAAAAATCTTCAGCAATCCACACACACACAGACCATGAGAACTAAGAAGGTCTACCAAATTTGCAAGGTATAAATCATACACAAAAGTTACACTTTTATACACTACCAGTGAAGCTGTTGATGTGAAATCAAGCAAGTAATTGTATGTAGAGTAATAACAAAAGGAATAGACTACCTAGGAACAGATTTAACAAAAGAAGTCCATGATTTGTACACAGAAAGCTGCAAGACATTGTTAGTAGAGATTAGACCACACCCTGACAAATGAAAAGATGTGCTGCGTCCAAGACTTGAAAGAATAAATATTAAAATGATCACACTCCGCTAACAGACCTATACACTCAATTCAATCCTTTTCTCAGCATTTAAATTGGCAATTGCTTCTGAAATTCATATGGAAATTCAAGAGACCAGAAAAAACAATCCTGGAAAAGACAAAGTTAGAAGACTCACGTGTTCTGACCTCAAAATTTACTTTAAAACCACAGTAATCAAGGTAGTATTATTGGCATAAATGGATTTACAGATCAATGAAGTAAAATTGAGACTCCAGAAATAAGCTTTTTTATTTATGGCAAATTGGCTCTTAAGAAGAATGTTACGACAACTCTGTAGTGGCAAGAAGAGTCTTTAACAATTGATACTGAATGTAGTTAGAATGAATAGTTAGATGTATATCCGTGAAAGCATGAATTTGTATCTGATCTATACCATATGCAAAAATTAAGTCTGAAATAAACTGCACACCTAAATGTAAGAACAAAAGCTATAAAACCTTTAGAAGAAAACAAATGGAAATCTTGATGATTTTGGATTAGGCTTTTGTCTCTTTTTTATTTAAGATATCCTATCAAAATCATAAGCAACAACAAAATAAATAAAGCTTATCAAAACTGAAAGCCTTAATGTTTTTAGCACCTATTGTGATTTGGATCTGATATTCCCCCTCCCCCATGTGGAGACCTGCGGAAGGGGAGCACACCTCCTCAATCATCGGTAATCATCGTGTGAGTTCACAGCCGCCCGTGCTGGTGGGAGGTGGGACCTCGTCAGAGGAAGTCGGTCCCCGAGGTCATGACCCGGAAGGGCTTGTCTTGTCCCGCCTCTACTCTTGCTCTCTGCTTCCTGGCTGTGGTAGAGTGAGCAGTTCTCTTCCTCCATACCCTTTCTCCATGCCATTTCTTCCTGGAAGACAGTCACGCCTGAACTAGAAGCTTCTTTAAGTTGTTTTGAATATTTTTCCAAGACTGCTTATCATAGCAGCCCTTATATACAAATTTTCAGAATAATACAAAACTATAGAGACAGAAAGTATGTACGTGGCTGCCAGAGCTGGGGGAATAGGTAGGAGGGAAGGGCAAATTACTTTCTAAAGCTTGAAGGTGTTTTGTTTGCTCTTATCATGAAAATGTCCTAAAGTTAAGCAGTGGTGTTTAATGTAAAATGTTATCAATATGCTAAAAGCGTTATACCTAAAAGAATGAATTTTATGGCGGCAAATTACTGCTCAGTAGAGATACTGTAAACAGGAGAAGGGACTGATAGAATAAAGATGTAGAAGACATGAAAAACTAAATCAACAGGCTGTGGAGAGGGAAAGAACAAGTATGAAGTTCAAAGGCCAGGGAGCAGGTCGATTTAGCTGAGAAAATTTTCCAAAGGGTTACAATTTTCTAGAAGATGAAGGTAATGTCAATGGCAGGAAGCAAGGGATTTGGATTTGAGTGAAGAATTTTAGGCAAAAGATACTAAGCCGTGTAAGTCTATGAATCCCCTAAGGAAATGCAATGGTTAAAGAGTAAATAAAAGAAGGAAACTAGCTTTGGCTAAGACTTTCTTTGCATGGCCTCCAGCCCTCAGGGTACCGTGTGCTCCTTTGCCTGTCAGCACTTTGAGCCTCAGAGGCCTGCGGAAACATTTCTGGCTGTCAACTGTTCAGACAGGCTCAACAGCAGGGTTCTCCAGGCTACACAAGAGTTTTCAACATCATCGGCCAAAGAGCAACAAGGGCAAGCCTTACAAATGTTTGTGATCAGGTGTCTGCTTTCCTTTAAAACGTGCCACAAGATAGCTCCGCAAAATATAAATAATGGATCCAGGCGACAGAACAATACAGAAATAATATAGCCCAGGAACCCTCTGTGATCCTAGCTGGAGAAGAATGATGTCTCCCTCAAGACAGTAGCAAAGAGACCCTGCCCTACCTGGTTCAGGGAGGAGGCGACAGGGTAAATTCCACCCCATTGCTCACTGTTGGGTACACAGAAAATTTGGCTTCTGCAGTGTCGATAGTCCTGGCCTCTGTTGTTTTCCTTGGCCACCAGCAAGCTCATAAGACAAAGGATATGATGTAAAGGAACACTCACAAATATTTGTAAGCGAAATATCTCCATGAAACATGGCCTTTAATCTTGTGTAGTAAGTTAAGTAGTGACTACTGAAGCACACAAGTTCCAATCCTGGACATTTAAATACTTTTTTGGAAAAAAAATGTATTTGTGATGTAATCAAATGATACATTTTGATGTGAAGAGACAGGCTTGGATCAAACAGGGAAGCCGTTAGGGCTGTGATAAGTGTCCCTCTGTGCAAAGCAAAGGGGACAGCAGGCCTGGAAGACTGGATGCAGCCATGGGTCAAGCACTGCTGGAAAGAAACCAGAAGTGGGGAAAAGGAAGGGCCAGCTCTCCCCTTAGGGACGTCCAATGGAGCATGGCCCTGGCAACATCCATTTGCAGGAATCTGGTGAGAAACTATGTTGCTGTGGGTTTAAGCCACTCAGCTTGTGGAAATTTGACATGACAAATCCACAAAGTACTGCGCAACGATCACACTTTCTTCATTCCCACCACTATTAAGCCCACATGCCTGGTGGTGGCCTTGCACAAAGCCGGAAACAGGAGTCCGCGGAGTGTCTCCTCAATTGCCCTTCCTCCTTCAGGAAGTCCCTCAGTCTCCTTTCTATTCCCATCGCTACTTTCACCAAAAAAGAAGCAATTGTTTGGTCTTTGTAATGCTTAATGGACCCCGAAAGGTAGCTGCAAGGAAAATATCCAATCTGGGCCAACACATAGCTAGAACCTGGACTTACCACCTGCTCGGTAGCTGTGACCTTCACACTTGACCTCTGGGTTACTCTGCTGGAAAATGACAGCAGTAATTCTTCCCGCTGTCCCTCTCCCTCCCCTTTGCCCCTCTCCCACTCCCTTCCTCTCCCTGTTATGGCTTGGATCTAAAGTATCCATCCGAAGGCTCATGTGTTGAGAGGTGGGGCATTCGGGAAAGGGCTCATCACAAAAATTTAGCTCCGTCCGTGGATTGGTCCAGTGATGGACTTCTGGTGATGGGGGGGGGAGGGGACTGAGAGCCAGGATGTGTCTATGTGGGCTTCCTGGATTCCCTCTCTATTATTCCCCACTCCCTCCCCTCCCTCTCCTCTCATCTCTTTTCCTGTTCTGTCTCTTCATATCTCTCTCTCTCTCTCTCTCTCTCTCTCTCTCTCCATTTCCCCCCTCCCCACTCCTTTGTGGCTGCCACGAGATCTGAAGTCTTCCTCTGACATACCTCCCTCCTTGCTGTTTTGGTCTGGAGCCAGGCAAACGTAACTGGAAGCTCTGAAACTGAGCCATAATGAATTTTTCTCCCTTAAGTTGATTTTTCTCAGGTATTTCATAACAGCAAAGGAAAGCTCACTGACACTGCCCTACATGCCAGAATGATAGCTTGTGAAAATCAGTTACACAAATTTATCTCTGTGTGTCCTCGTCTGGGTTGTGTAAGGAACACAATTGAAGAAATGCTGCCACAGCAACGTTTTCTTTCAGTGTATGTGTGGGGCGGGAGTATAACCCCAAAGCGGCAAGATTAAGGGCAAAAGTGAAGAGAAACGAACCCACAGCAGTGGCTATCCTAGTGACCACAGGGACCAATCAGAGTGAGTGGCTGCTGCAGAGGCCAGAGAGATTCTGTGCTGTGTAGAGCAATCCACTGCTGAGGCCAGCAGGGGCCAGAGGAAAGGCTCAGGTCGCCGTCCCCCCGCTACCTTGAGTCGTTTTAAGAGAACGGTCTGCATTCTTTCCCATGCACTGTCATTTCTTCAGATACAGTTCAATTTCAAGTATAAGCAGCCAGTGCCATACAATACTGGTTGGCAGGCAATACAGCAACTAGTTATGGAGGACACAGCCAGGGAAGGTTGGACACATGTTACCCTGGGTCTGGTCCAGCATTCTCTGGACGGGGGCTTTGGGAGCAGCAAGTGTTGACAAAGGGCAGAGAGCAAAGCACAGTGAGACGATCGAGGAGGTCCAAATGCAGCGGGGTTGGTGTGGAGCTGCCATCGCCTGTGACATGAGGGAAGCACAGCCCAGAAGCCACGACACATGCGTTGCCAGAGAGACAGATGTGTTTCCAGAGAGTGCAGAAATGGGGACCATCGGCCTCTTCCCACACCTTAGATTTGTTGCGTTCTGATTCTTTTGCACATGTGCACACAGACACACACACACACACACAATGTCTACACTATTCATGATCCTTTCCTTCTTTTCTTACATCCCATTTTCACTTCCAGAACCTTCAACATTTCATCATTTTGGAGGACAGTGGCCTCCTCTAACAACCCACTCCCAGGAGGAAGTAAAAGGGCCCATCTGGTGGGTGGAGGCTGACCACCCAGAACCTCAGGCTCCCTGTGCATGGCTCCCTGGACCACCAAGGCTGCCTGAGGCCCCATGCCTGGATGAGCAGGTCCTTAGCCTGCCTACCTGTCCTTGTCTGCTGGTGCAAGCGGGCCCAGCGCTTTCTTCTGAAGGCAGGTTCCAGCCTGCCATTCCGCCTTGCCCAGCCTCTGTCTCTGGGGCCCCGTGGGCAAGCCAGGAGGCCTGGGCATGGTGAGCCTGGAAGCCAGCAATT
This sequence comes from Myocastor coypus, assembly GCA_004027025.1. Lineage (NCBI taxonomy): Eukaryota > Metazoa > Chordata > Mammalia > Rodentia > Myocastoridae > Myocastor > Myocastor coypus. The sequence goes on along the minus strand of PVJA010004114.1, from coordinate 43,298 downwards.
AAGGGGGGAGCTGGAAGCCCCCCAACAACATCAGCTCCAAGCTGCCCTCTCTAACAATTCGTTCATACATCGAAGGGATCACCAAGCATCTGATAAAGCTTTATTTTAATCTTCATTGGCCTAGTGAGCTATATGCCTTTTAATACTTTTTAAAAGTTTCTATTCATTTAGGACATAGTTATGGAGGACGCACTTTTTGTTGTTGTTTTTGTTGGTCAGGCCTTTCGCTAAGTCCAAGGACAGTGTGGCAAGCAGGATAGGTCAGATCCCTGCTCTTACGGAAGTTCTGTCATCTTAGAGGTACAGAAATAAGAAGTAAATCATCAAATAAGCAAAGCATATTATATCTGGGAAAATGTTTGAAGGACCTGAAACAAAGAGTGACTACCAAGAGTGAGGTCGAGGGGGGCGAGTGACGATCACTTTAGGCTGAATGATGCCCTGTGAGGGCGACGCTAAGACGAAGACGGAGCAAAGGTGAGACACATAAAGATGGATGGGAAGCGCTCTTTCCACAATGCAAAGAGCCTGGGGTAGGGAGGGCACTGAGGCTGAGAGCGCTGGGGACTGCAAAGGTCACTCAACCTGGAGGGTCTCTTCTTTCTCCAAGAAGAAAAGGCTGAATACAAGTTTAGAGCAAAGGAGCAGGCCAGATCGTAGAGGGATTTCTGTCCTGAAGCACAATATTTCCCTAAATATATATTGTACATCACTAGCGCTGAATAAATATTTGAGTAAATGCACAGTAAATGTGCAAGCATTTTTATTAGGGTAGCTATATATTTATTTTAATGTGCATTAAGAAAAATATAATGACCATATCAAAACCATGATTTCCCAGGTATTATTATTCAAGTGAAAATAAATGAAAACAAGAGTCATTTAGAGAGAGTATCATGTCAGTCATAGTACAGGTGTTTTACAGATGTGGAAAGATCTTAGAAGTGGCATTTGCAGAACTGAAGTTTAGGAAATTATTTCTTACCAGGTAAAAGTACTCAGAGGTGGGCTGTGGAGGGGTTAGCACAGTGTGGCAGAGATGCCAACTGTCCTCTGAGTGTCCCTGGCTCCCACTGAGTGAAGTCGTTCCGGCAGGCAGCAGACCAGCTGGGCAGTGTATTTCCCAACCAACATTAATATGAGGTCAAACTCTGTGGTGTTTCTACAACAATGAGAAGGCAGGAGTAAGCGCTGCTTCTGGGCAGGGTTTCCTGCACCTGCTCCTCTCTCTGGGTGTCCAGGAGCCAACAGAACTGAGAGGGTTCCGTTGCTCTCCCAAGGCAACTGCAGAGTTCCAAGGCAGCAGAATATAGAATCCTTTTCCATACACTCAAAAGACTATTGTGCAAGAAAGCAATACGGTGAGTTCTAAAAAGACTAAGTGCTGGCAGTGGCACAGAGGCAGCTTTCCTTCTCAGCCAGAAGCCAGCGTCCCTGCACAGTGCAAAACGAAATGAAGACTGAAAGTCCAGAGGAGGGCATAGCCCGAGGGGTCGTCTGCGTGGGTTGGGAGAGTGATTCCCTAGGTCTGTCAAACTGTAAGTCACTCTCGTCTCCTCTCACTTGCGAAGGCTGAGTAGAAAGGGTATAGGAGAGGGTTTAATAGCGAGGTCCACTCTAACGGTTTTCTATATTGGAGATCTGTCCCTAGGGCAGCTGGGCCACTAGGCTGGGGTGCACAGGCCAGGTGGTGTCAGTCCTGTGAGGACCCTGGCTTCTCAGGTCAGAAATCCAAAGCTCTTTATTGTTGAAAGAGCATGATCTGAAGGTATCTTAGCCTGGTGAGCTCAGCCTCCAGATGTGCGAGGCCCAGTATTTAGATGCCTTTATTTTTTGATGCACAAATGCCAGAGAAAACACATAGCAAAACAAACACACACACACACACACACAAAAAAAAAAAAAAAAAAAAAACTAGGCTTCCTGTCTGGACCAGAGAGAACACAGTGACCCACTGCAGGGAAGTGAAACCCCAAGCCATCTTCTCTGTCCTCAACAGCCTGGCTGTGCAGAGATGATCAAGACTGAATTGTCCCTAGGAGCCGATCGAGGCCAGGGTTCCAAGTGTAAGGCCTTTAGGCTCAGGCAGAGGTAAGCAAAGGGGGTCTTGTGTGAGGTCAGAAGAAATGATGCGGGCCACAACAAAGCAAACAAACCAGAGTCAAAGGCAAGAGAAAGAAAACGGAGAAGATCCCACTAGGAAGCCCTTCATCTGGAATAAGAAGGCCCAGACCCAAAGAAGAGAGGGTCTCCCTCTTGGTTATTCTGCTGTGGGGGCCATTGAAGGGCAAGAACTGGGCACACCTTTGCCCAATCAAAGCTCCGCCAGAAGAGGGATGAGAGGAAGAGGCCACAGACAAAGGGAGAGCAGCCACCACAAGAGAGCAGCGACTCCAGAGGCAGGACCAGGATGCCCCCATCACTGCCCCCATGCTCAGCAGTAAGGACCTCCGTCTTCCCTGGGCAGCAAAGGCCGGTGTGCAAGTGGTATGGAAGAACCATTCCAGCTGCAGGGTATTTTCAAGGATTCAGAAGAAAGCCATCTGTAGGAATTTAAAATCAATAACAAAGTAGTCTAAAGTTTAGCCTCCCTTCCTAGTTGCCTTGCAGTAGCAACTGTGAGCAGTGAGGAAATACTGCTCTGCTGGAGCAAGCCATGCTGGCTTCCTCCTCAGAGCAATCATCTTTGGTACATGGAAGTCCTGGGTTTGTCCTGAAAACCCATCTGAAGGTCACCTTTACTTCACTCTCTGCCCTGACACTCAATATCTGTCCTCCAGAGATGCTGGTTCATTCCATTGAATGCCTAGTTTTCAACTTTCTACTCTTATGAAGTAATTGGCAGAGGATCTATACTACGCAGTATGTAGTAGTGATTCCCATACGGCTCCTCCTGTTCTCAGCCTCCTCAGTGCTGGGATGACAGGCGTGCACCATTATACCTGGTCTCAGTGGCTGGCTCAGCGTGCCCAGGGGTGGGGCCAGTGCAGCATGTGGTCCAGGGGATGGAGCCCCAGTCTCTGTGCTTGCCTGAGCAGGTGTTTAGTCCACTGAGCTATCTCACAAATACATTTTGATCCTGTTGGAAGCTGTTACTCCCAATGGAAGGTGGATGGTCCTCTAGCTCTGTGCCTCCCTCAAGCTTATCACAGTGCCTAGGATATCACCAGCACAGGAAATCTGTAAGAAGAAATTGAATGTGCATGTGTTGAGCCCTGTTGTACATCCATTTAGGCACGATGGGTTCCAAGTCACAACCTGACTCAAAGCTCCGGTTCATGCTTCAAATGCTGCTTTGGGTCAGGTCATTATGATCCAGCTGCAGCTCATCTCCTTGCTGGGGACACCTCAGGAAGGTGTCTGGGTGGCACTCAAATGACTCGCTGCCACGGTACTTAACAGGATTACTGAGGGTCTTACCTTGCTCCATGGAGCATGGTGCCAGCACCGGTGGTGCTAGCCCCGGCGGTGCCAGCCCCAGCAGTGCCAGCCAGGTTAGCAGCCAAAGCCACTATCTGTGCCACTGTTTACCTGAGGACTGCACACAGGAAATTAACAGGCTCTGCAGCCTACTAGCTGAGGTTTTCTGTAAGAAGCACACAAAGAACCTTTCCTCACCATAGAGTTGTCTTCCTTTTGGCCTCAAGATCCCACAAGCTTCCTAGAAGAGGCCTTGGACATAACTGGAGCAAGACCCTCATCTTATACCATAGGAGCCTGAGGTCCAAAGAAAGGCAGGAATGGCCCAAGATCACACAGCTAGCAAGGGACAAAAACGAGAACTGCATCGGCCCATTCTATCCAGAGAGGAAGCATCATGATTTGGGGTCGAGAGGCAAAGTGCGCAGGCCGAGCACCAAGGGTAAAGCCACACCTGCTTACTTCCTTTATAAAATTAAGGCGAAATTCACGTAACATAATATTAGCCTTTTGAAAGTACACGGTATAGCGAGCATTAGTAGAGCCGCCGTGTTATGTAACTGCCCTGCCTTGCTCCGCCGCCTTCTCATCACACAAGAAATTCAGTGTCCATTAAGAAGCTCTATTCAGTGCTCTCCACCCCACAGGACTGCTGGGCACCCGCCTGCCACCTGAACACGTGACCTTTCAAGTCCGGCTCTTTACACTCAGCCTAATGTTTCCGCGGTCCACCATATTGTAGCATCCATCAATATTTCATTCCCGGGCAAGCAAGATAGTTCCACGGACTAAGCACCTGCTTAGGCAAGCGCCGGGACCGGGGTGCCACACCCCCACACCACATGCCACACCATCGCCTCCCCCAAGTTCCCTGAGCTCACTGCTGATACCCGCCTAATGATGCACGCCTGTAAGCCCAGCACTGGGGAAGCTGAAAACATCAGGATCACTACCAGTTCACGGTGCATAATGAGATGCTGGACCAAACACATAAAAAATAAAAAGTAAAAAAAAAAAAAAAAAAAAAAATCTCATTTCCTGAATGTTTAAGTTAAAGACATTGTTAGGGCAAAAGGCGCGTTTCCATGAACCCCACTCAAAGCACTCCCCGTCACTTTGGAGGTACTGATTGGTCCTCTCCCTCTCCCCACTTGCTGAAACTGTCTCGCTGTCGCGCAGCTTCCGTGTCACGGGCCTGTCCACACTTACATGCCATGGTCACGTGGACCTAGAGGAAGAGCCAGATGTCGCACACACGGGGCCACATCTGGTACCTAAGTGGAGGAGTGTGCACTGCAGCGCGGTATGTGGCAGGCCTGCTTTCCATCGCGCGCACCGGGCAGCAGCACTCACCAGACATTTTGCATCACACCTCATAAAGACACTGAAGAAAAAGGACTTCCAGGACTGCTTCAGAAAGTGGCAAACTCGTTTTGGCAACATGTCTTTTGCTATAATAATTTTTTTAATTTAAATATTGGCCGTGGGTGTGGATCTCGTGGCCTGCGTGCCACGTTTCACTTTTCGCAGCTCGTTTCAACCAGAGTGGATCATGGCTGTGAAAAGAAGGCCTTGGTTTCGTTCGCCCACCCCTCGTTCTGTGCTTCTCAAAGGCTGACTCGACTAGGTGCTCAGTTGCCAGCTGCGGGAAGATGTTTGTTAGACACCAGCCCTGCATAGAGCCTGTTAGCTTTCCAGAGCCAGCCTGGTGGCGCGACACACAGTGGGCTCATGCGTGTCCCAGCACAGAGCTGACACTGAGGCCAGCTCATCAAGGTCTGCCCAGAGGCCCAAAAGTCAGAGTTCTCGTGTTTTGGGTCTCACCTTTCACCTCAAAGCCAAGGTGTTATGGTTTATGTCTAGTTGTCCCCCCAAAGCCTCATGGAGTCATTGGGTGGAGACTTCTACAGCTTGAGACTTGATCCATGATCCCTGGGATTATGGGTTTTAGTACTGATGGGATTATGGGTGGAAGTACTTCTGGGATTATGGGTGTAGCCTAGGGCGGGAGCTAAGGCGGAGAGCCTGAATGTAATATAAAGAGAGACAGAGAGACAGACTAGAGCTCTAGCTGTTGCTGCTGCTCTGCTGCCGTGTTGGTTGGCTACCTCTGCCGCCATTTTGTTGCTGTTCTGCCGCCATGAACTGGATGCTCTCTGCTCTGTTCCTCTCAGCCTTGGGCCAGCCGAAAATGGACTGAAACCTCTACGAACTGTGAGCTAAATAAACCTTTCCTTGCTTCATTTTGAGTGTCAGGTATTTGTCTTGGCAACAATTAAAAAGTAACTAATACACAAGGTAATAATCTTTGTCATCTTATTTTGTTCAGGCTTCCAGAACAAATTTCCAGACACTGTACAGTTTCTAAACAACATAAGTGTTCATTTGTAAAGAAAACCTCAATCCTGGACGTCCAACAGTACTGTGTCTCCTTGGCTGAGCTTTGGTTAGACTCATGTCTAGGTTGAGACCACTAACATCCCGTCTCTCCTCGTGTAGCAGGAGGTAAGTGACAGAGCTCTCTGGAGCCTCTTTGAAAGTGTACTAATCATATTCATAAGGGCCCCACCCTCATGAACAAAGAGAGAAGCTTCCCGACATCACCATCCTCTGAACTCTCACTGAAGATCTCACAAAATTTTGAAGGGCACAAGTACTCAGACCACAACACCTGGTCAGGTCAGCCAATGAGCTGTTAGAGCCACAGGGAGGGAGGCCTTCATCAAGCCTTACCCACCACAGTAGCCTGTAAAAGGCTCCCGGTAATGTGAACGCCATTTCCCAACCCCGCAGTGGTCACCCACCAATGATACTGGTATTTCTAGGAGAAAAGGAAAAGATCACCCACCAGAACTCCTCTGAGGGAGTGATTTGTATTTATCTGCATAAAATACGTAGACAGGCACTGAAAGCACCTGAATGTCGGGGGAGAATTCTAAGGAAATCCCTGGCTAGGGAGACTCAGTTGTCTGTTGCTCTGGCCAATGAGGTTAAGAAATAAGAAGGGGCAAAAAGACAGCAAAGGGCTGCCCGGCCCACCACGAGCCTCCCCCTTGTGACGCCAGCTTTCAGCAACGTTGTGCAGTTCACAGAGACCCAGAGGTAAGTAGATTTCCATGAAGAGCAGGGAAGGAAGTGGAGCTTGTTCCTCTGACAGACACCAGGCAGAGGGTGAAGCATGAGGACGCATGCCGCGGGCATCTGTGCAGTTGGGAGGTGGGTCCGAAGGGCTCGTGAGTGGTGGTACTGAACTCGGGTCCAGTTTAGTGCGCTCTGCCAGCCCTCGGCTGACAAGTGCACTGCGCATAACTGCACCCCTGCCACAAGGGCTGTGCCCACACAGGGTGCCACCACCAAGGGCCACAGCCTCTTCATACTAGGAGCACAGTAGCATGGTGCCCCATGCTACTGCCCCATTCAGCTCTCACCTCTACAGCTACAAAACCAAACTGGGACCTCAGCACTGGCTTGCTTTGCCTTCCAAACCATTTTGAGTGCACAGGCCCTTAACAGGCTCTGAAAACAAAGACAGATACTGGATCCTGTCCACTTGCATTTTGCTATCCCCTGCAGGTATCTTGTAAGCAGGACCTCCTAAGCTTGCACCCTTCCACTCAGCTGCCAGGTGACACACTGGTCGCTGGCATAGAACACTAAGCCAGTGACATCAGGACAAGGCTCACAGCTCTGCCCAATGCAGCTGACTTTGTACCAAAGAAGACATTGCTCCCCAAAGGAGATCCACAGCCTTTGGCCAAGCAGATCCCTCCTTGAATTTGATTCTCCGAAGTCAAAAGAAAAAAAAAAAAAAATAGCCAAATATGCAAGGATGTACTTTATAAAAGTATCTAATGCTAAGCAGCTGGAGACATAAAATTCCTTTAATAGGTAAAAGGCCAAAAATGTATTGTGACTCATAACAATGGTATTTCTGCAGCCATAAAATAAAGATTGGAGCAATATGGCCAGCTCACAAAGTATTAAAAGAAAACACAAGACCCTATATAGCATGTACACAGTTACGTAGAAATGTGCATTGCATGGGAGAAAGAACGTAGGAAGAACTGCAGTGTGGAGAATAAAACATATTATTACAGATCAAAGAGCCACCTGTAGCTTTTCTTTAACGCTACCTTCTATATCATCTTCCAGTATTTCCCAGGCTCAGTCCTGCCTTGTTACCTAGCTGTCTATCTGCACATGTTTTTCCCACCATGTTGCCCTCACATATCTGGCCCTATGAGGATAGTCATAGTTCTGTTTGTGCTGTCTTGGTCCTGTCTCACCTACCATGTGGAGCCTTCTGTAGCCTGCACGCTACTAGGCAGGAGGCAGCTAAGCACTGGTGTTGAGTGTTCCAGGTGCTGCTTCTTGGAGGGTATTCAGTGGTATTGCACTGAAGGTGCTGTGGTCCTTGCATGTGGGAGGTAGTTTCTGAGCCGGGACTGTAATCATGAAAGAGTTTCTTGGAAGCAAAAGTCTATAAGACGCCTTCCCAGCAGCCAACATGCAGAGACCAGAGCTGCTAGAACTGATCAGTCTGGGTCCTCGCTGAGCACATGCAGCTCTGGGGTGCACAGTGAGTACCAGAGTGCTTCAACACTATTGGGGAGCAGGCAGCGCACTGCCTGATGGGAAGAATCACCGTCATCACGGGGCCGTGCATCCCAGGAAGAGCAAGTTTGGGAGAAACATGCGCATGACTAGCAAGGGAAAGGTGGGCCAAAGAGGAGGCTGTAGGACCTCCAAGACTGCTCATCCAGCCAGCAGATCCAGGCCCCTCTCTAAGGCTCTCCTAAGTGGCACCAGAACTCACAGTGCAATCTATTTGGTTTGGGTTTTTTTTTTTTTTTTTTTTTTTTT
>PVJA010004114.1:6615-34915 GCA_004027025.1 Myocastor coypus | reverse complement strand
GGGAGACTGAGTGCTGCTAGCTGAAGATCTAGGCATGACATTGAACATTAACAGTTACAAAGGAAATTTTTGTTTCATGTAATGGAACCCCAGCCATCACGTAAGTTGATTATTTGATATTCACTCCTTAGGGTTAAGATCATATCATCTCACTATCAAATGTTCATCTGTGCCCTTAAGAGGGAAGAATAATTTCACTGTCATGTAACATGCACTCCAATGACCCGCAGCTGTCACTAGACCCTAGCGGAAGGACAGAGACTAGTTCTTCCGGTGCCAGAAATGTATTTCTGCAGCTTGGTGTCAGTGTCGGCATTTTCAAGGAAGGAACGGTGGGTGAGAAGCAGTGCCTTCTACTGCGGTTCACAACCCCTCTCCCTCAGGCTCAGCCCTCAGTGAGCGTTAGGCAAGGCCAGACATGAGCATCAAGCTCAATCCTTCACACTCCTGTGGCCAAACTGGTCATGCTGGCTGGTAGGCCTGGGCTGGGCCTCCAACGGAGCCTCACTGCTGTGCGCTCAAGCATCTTGGGTCTCTTCAAGAGTGGGAAGTTACCTCTTCTTTCTTCCCAGCAGGGGTCAAAGACCCGTCCTTCTAGGCACAGTGTGGCACTATGATGTGAGCGGATGGGACACCAGTACAGGTATGTGACGAGTGGATGCCTTGCAAAGGAAAGGACAAGCTCTCTCTGAAATGAGCTGGCATCAAGGTGTCTTTGCCTGCCAAGCCTGGGAGACTCGTGACAATCTCCCATCAGAAGGGACCAAAGGTTAGGCCCCTTCACCAGGTCTGAACAGAATGAATGGTGTAAGGGAAGCCTCAGCGGCGCCAGGGAACCTGGGCTCTGTGTGACCCCACTTCCTGGGTCGCAGAGTTAGGCAGCCTCTCTAGTGCTCTAAAGATCTGCATGGCTCTGGAGGTCCGTCCCCTGGATTCCCCCCCCTTCTTTGGCATTTGGTAACCCCCTCTCTACCCATAACTCCCTCTTCTCCCAGTCTCACACACCTAGCCACACCCCCTGCCTTCAGGGTCCAAGCCAGCTCCAAGCTTTCCCATCAACTCCTCCTGGCCACGCCAGTCCCTGTGCCTAGAAATGTGCTCTCCACTTCCTGAGCTCCCCAACATGTCACTTTTCCAAACCTCAGCTTGTCTTCCCTCAAATATCATCTCTTTGACAGAGTTTTGCTCCTCTACCTCCACGAACACCACGTCGAGAGGAAGTTCTTCCTCTCAGCTTTGACAGAGTTTCCTCCACCTCTTCCTTGGCATTTCACTCTGTGTATTGCTCACCACTTTGCTCTGGATGTAAACTCCCCGCCAACATGACTTTCCTCCTGTTCCCATGGGGTCCCTGGGGGGGGGTTGCATCACGATGACTGGCACCCTGGGGTGACCTGCATGTACTGGGGTGGGCTGGCGCAAGGGCCTCAGCCAATGGTCTCTGGGCTTGCACTAGCTGGCTGAAGAACAGCCAAGCCGGCTGTGACAGAGAATTTATGGTTAGGGAGAGAGCTGCATTGGTTGGCCTGCTTCCTTATAGATCCAAGGTTTCTCAGATCACTGCAAGTTGAATTCCAAGCTCAGGGAGATCCGCTAGGGAAAGGTGCTTGAAATCACCCCTCCTGTAGGAGGCCTTCCAGGAGCTGACTAACTTGCTGGCTAAGAGTGGGCTGCCTCCAACTTCTGAGGCTGGCTGTGTGTGCCCCTGCTCCCTTTTTAGTCTCTCAGACCCTCTCTTCTCTGGCACGGATGAAGAGGCTGAGCAGTGTGAGCGCTGCAGCAACTGTTGCTCATCTACTAAGAGGTCGCAAAGACCCCCTCAGGAGGCTTCTTCTTCTTCTCACTTTGCTTCTGCACCACGAAGGGCCCAGAGCTGGGATTTCCTGTGGTTACCAGAGAGAGAAAGAGGTGCCCGGTAGGAGAGGAGGCCAAAGCCAGATCGCCTCACACCAGCATCCTTCAGAGGAAAGACAGGGAATTGGATTAGGATCTGTTCTGTGGCAATTCGGCATCCAAAAGCTCCAAGAAGCCTGGGTCCCTGCCAAGATTTTATTTTGTTTTGTGTTTTTCCTTTCCTCCAATCAGCCCAGGGCAATGGGGAGGGGGCAGGCACGGAAAGGTGGGGGCCGCAGGCTGGGAGGGAATGCTGAGCCTGCAGAAGTGGCCCATTGAGAGCTCCGGCTCACGGTGGAGGGGCGGTGGCACCCCTGGCTATCGCCACAAGGGCAGCTCTGTCCTGTCGGCACAGGGCTCCGTCCCAGCCCCACTGGCAGGGAGAGAACATTTCCTTATAAGGCCCCGGCCGCCCTGCCAAGGCTGGATGGCTCCAACAGACTGTAGCTTTCCATTCTCCTCACCCAGCTCCAGTGCAGGCCTTGAATGTCGCCCTTGTTGTCAGGCTCCTGCTCTCCACAGTCCCCACCCCGCCCACTTCCACTCCCTGCCAGAGCCAGCCCCGCTGGAGCAGGATAAACAGCCCGGCGGCCTCTCCCACGCAGGGCCTGCCGCCGATCAGGCCTGTGGGAGGCAGCACAGGGTAGCAGAAAGAGCGCGGGGTTCTAGCTGGCCCCTGGCCTTGCTCAACGTGTGCCTGCAGCAGCGAACAAAGTTCTTTGCTGTCTCCGGGCCTGTTTCCTCATCTAGAGAGTGGGAATCTGTCGGCCTGCCTGAGATTCGGATCTTTCTGTGTCATTCAAAGTCTTCTCCAGTGAGGCCCTGGACTAACTGCACAGCTTAACCTCCGTTCAAGGCTTCGTGGCCAAATTCCCGCAGGCTCTGCTGCTCTCTTCCAAATGCACCATGCTTGCGGGGCCTCTCAGCTTCCTGCCTGTGTTTACCTCCACCTAGAGGTCCCCGAGGCTGTCCAGGGCCCCCGTCCTGCAGGGTCCCACCCTCCTCAGTGTGCCTTTCTCTCTTCCTCAGAAAAACGAACCATGAACCATCGGTTCTCTTCTCTCCCCAGCATTTGTATGCATCGCTTACAGCTTTTCTACTTTGCAATTACAATGACTTGTTTACCTGCCTGTTTCCTCTGGCAGATGGTGAGCTCCTCAAGGTGCATGTGGTCTCCTGTTTCTCTTTATATCCCTGAGCTCTACCACAAAATAATGCATTTCATAAAAGATCCCTGTGTGGCTGCTGGTGTGTACAACATGGAACAAGGGCAAAAGACACAACTGCTGTGCAAACGCTTGAGGACAGTGGAGTGTCATGCCTTTCACCTCAAAAGCTACCAGAGTGCGCCATCAACAGCCCCTCTCCCTGTCTTTCTGGCTTTCTGCCCTGAGTTCCGGGCACAGTGAAACTCCTTGGATGGTTAAAGTTATCACTAAGCCAAGAGTCCTCCTTAGAATCCTGATGTTCAGGGCTGGAAGGGATTAATCATTTTCACACGAAGCAGCCCATAGCTTCCTTGTTGGCCACGCATGGATAAACACAGGTTTCAAGTCTCCAGTTCCACTTGTTTAATGTGTATACATGATAGGTTCCCAGAATCTGCTCAGAAAGAAGGTAAAGTTCCACTGACTCTGGAAGTGGGAAACATAGTCGTACAATTTCGACAGGTTAAAAATTGAAAACCATGAGAATCTTCAAAGTAGAAGCGGTTTTGCTCTCAGCAAGTGAGTCCACCTGTGAATTAGAGAGCAACCCCAAGGTCTCTAGCTCCTGCCCATCAAAACCTTTGCCCCTGCATGGTTGCCCTGCGTAGAGAGGGATGACAGCTAGAGCTACATCTCTTTTCAAGCTGAGTTCATATGGCCTTGGGATGCTTCAAGTTCAAAGTAAACAATTTCAGTTTCTGACAATGCATATTTTCCCAAAGTGGAATCTGCAAATGATCCTGTCAGTAATTTGCCAACACAGCGTAGTTAGCTCGCGTTGTGACACTGTGATTGTCCTTTATTCCCCAGGATCTCAGCAACCGTTTTAGAGACAAACTCTCATTTCAGGAAGCATCCACACACTCATTTTCAGAGATGTTTTTAGAATGAAGCTCACTCTAAATCGCTGTTGACGAGGAACCGTGTTTTAGCACTGCTTGCTGCCAACGAAGTTCAAGGCTGAAGGTGGGTCTCTCTGGTAGGCTCCATCCATTTAGTTACTTGAGTACTCAGAAGTCATGGTTATAATGTGGCTTCTGCACCCAAGATGCTACGGGAAACAGGGAGTATAGGAAAGATGGGGCAGAGCCACAGGAGACCGAGGTGCAGCCCCACCGTGGCTCCTAGTGGAAAGCCTGAGGTAGCTCAATTTGCAGCTAGGCCTCAGTCTTCCCAGTTGTATAATGGAGAAATTATAATGCTTCCACAAGCATTTCCAAAAGCAGAAAGAGATCTATCAAAATTATGGCTGTGAAGGTATGCATAAAAAAGCAAAAACACTGTACCTCAATGAGGGGGAGATGCTAATCAGCAGGATTTCTCCCTCTGGGCATGCTCTCCTAGGTACAGAAAAAAAAAAAAAAAAAGAAGAAGAAGAAAAAAGCTTCCTTTTCCAGGTTTCTGTAAAGTTCCTCATGTGGAGCAGCCTCCAGGCCACTGGCGCCTACACTAATGCTAATCACTTTCCAGGAAACCAAGAAGAGGGTGGGGTGGGGCAGCGCCTATTAAAGCTAAAGGGCAAACAAAGGAAGTCATTGACTTGCCCCTGCCCTGCCCTCCCCAACATTCTCAAGCACAAGAGGAGGGGTTTGCCAACCCAGGTTCCTAGATTTGGGGAGTGATTTTCTTATCTTCAAGCCTTCAGGGCATGAAATGAAGAGTTTTTATATAGATTGATGCTCCAGTCTAGGACAGTATTATAATCTACTCCGAAAGAAGAGATACTTTTAAGTGCAAAACTATGAATTATTGATAATGACACTGAGGTTTTCAGACAGGACCATCCCAGGCAAACTTGTATACAATGAACAACCTTATGAAGCCCTTTGGCAACCTTGAGCCTTTGCTGGGAGAATGAAATAATCCTGATGAAAAGAAATCTCAGCTCGATCTGAATCACTTTTGGCTGATTCTTAAGATTATGTTTAACTTGTTCTTGACCACTAAGGCCAACTCAATGCTGGGTTATACACATGTGGAGGCCTTTATATCCCAGAGCACTCCTATACTTCTTGCTTTTGCAGCAGGCTTGTGAAGTAAATAAACATGGACAGGCATCAGTCTCTTTTCAGAGATTGTGTTTTAAGACTTAGGGAGCTAGGGAGATAGCTAAGTAGAATAAGTGCTTGCTTGGCAAGTGCAAGGTCCTGAGTTCAATCTCCCCAGTACTGAAAAAAAAAAAAAAAGACTTGAGGAAAATCAAAGACTCATCCAAGATCATAGAGCAACAAGAAATATAACCACATCCATGCCCTGGCCATTTGGCCTGCGGTTGTTCCACTGGGTCCTGTTTATAAGGCAAGCACTCAATTTGTAAGTGTATGTTGACTTTCTGTAAACCCCCTTCCACCCAGAAAGTTCTTTCTCCTTCTACAACTATGATGCTGTAGAGCTTTAGACTTAAATATCAATGAAAATTGGGAGGAACCCAAAGCCCAAAGAGAATATTTGATCTAAGATTATTTGTCGAGACCCCACTCCAGATGGGACTGAGATCCCTGAACTCTTCATTTAGCTCTCACTTAGTATCAACTAAACATAAGTATACTTAGGAAAGCAAACATAATTTATACTTCCTCGTCTCTTTCAAGCACTCATAAATTACCTTTTGATTTTCTAACGCTGAGGCATCTCGGGCTCCTCCTTCTTTTCCCTTGCTTGGAGAAATGACAGCTAGGGACATTTTGGTGTAAAGTATGGCAACAGCTGCTCCTTATTAGTGAAGATCTAATTAAATACAGCTTCGACATGAACAAAGCTCCTACAACTCAAAATGTCCAGCAGAGTTCTGAGGGGACAGTCAAAGGGAGGGACATGCGAAAGAAGGATGAGGAGACTTGTGTTTGAGCTCTGCATCACCTCCTCCTTCACAGGACAGCCTGAGTGACATTTGGACGCTGTTTCTCTGTTTCTCCAGTCCAAAATGAAATATTTGAATTACATGGCATATGAAACTTCTTCCATCCCTCAAAGCCTGTGTTGCACTTTAAATAAGAAACACAAACGCTTCTGCAGTCCAGTCCTCTTCTGTCCGTTAGGTCCACAGGGCCATAGCCCAGCAGAGGCACTGCTGTCAGAACTCGCTGCTAGCTCCTTCACATCCCTTTGCTTTTCTTCCTTTTTTTGCAACTGCTAATTAGCACAAGTAGCTAACTGTGACAGCTAAAAGAAGCACTGGGAGTCTGGCCACTCTCCTTAAGACAGAGCCGGAAAAAGGCATTAAGTCCCAAGTATTAGCTAAGTTGTTTCATTGCCTGATCTCTCATAAAGTAACGCAGCCCCTGAAATTCTTTTTCTGAACCCTGAACATTTTTTTCTTTACCTATAATGGATGCAGTGATTGCTACTGTGAAGAACTTAGCCTGAGGCAAAATAAGAATGCCATGACATTTAGCAGTGCCAGAACTTAAATCCAAATATTCTTCAAGATAGGACAAAACTTTCCAGAAGTCGTGTATAGCCATGACTTCTAATACCAGGAGTGGCCCAGCGTTGGCTCTGAGCTGAACGTTCGGACGCGGGACACTCCGGCTGCTTCTCTTGCCTGTCAATGAAAGCTGCAGCTGCTTGGCCTTGGACTCGCTTGTCTCTACTTGCTCCCCTTCTTGTTGGAAAGCAATGTGCTCTGCCCTGTATTTTTATAAGGCAGACCCTTGCCATATAGTTAAAGAGGCAACACATCTGCTGGGCCTGGTCTATCACTTAGCCCACATCAGGAAGAGCTCAGGAATGAATGTGCCACCAAGATAGCCTGTCCAATTTGTCCCTGGGACTTGGCTGCTTTGGGGACAGGGAATTCATTCGCTCTACTGGGCTTACTTAGTTGGTAGAATGTGAGTCTCTTCCTGACCCATGGAGATGGTTGGTGTGAAGGAAACGTAATGATGCTGTGTGAGATTCTGGATACAGCAAGTCTAAAGCAGCCTTCCTAGACCTTTCTCTTCCTGAGCTATTCAAATCCTCACTAGTTAAAGCTAGTTTGAATTATGGTTATTTCACTTCCAACTTAAAAACTAGTTCTGACTCGCTTTACCTACCTTCCTATCAAATCCTCCCCAGGACCTTGGGATATCAGAGCTGAAAGCAGTTTTGATGTGTCCAGCTCCTTATATGAGGGGAGAAACACAGAGGATTTATTCAAGGTTATTCAAAGAAGTTACAGAAATAGAGACTAGTTCCTTCAATTGGTCCATAGAGCCTCAGAGGTCACCAAAACCAATCCTGAGGGCAATTTTAATGTCATCCTAGAGTTGAAGCACAAACATCTATTCTAGTTTCCTAAGTTAGAGGATCACTCTTTCCAGGAGCCTTAGGAATGCCACGTCCTAGAACATGCTGAAAGTACTGAAAGTTACCTTTATGACACCTTTTTATTTCTGCAGAGCATGGTCACTGTAGCAATGATTCAAGAACAAAATTCTTACACGTCAGTGCCACCATTTCCTTATAAATCATGTGAAGTTGGATGAGCGCATTCCATCATGGTGCCTCAGTTTCTCCACCACTGAAATAGTAGCAATAAAATCAATGCCTGCTTCCCAGAACGGCAGTGACCGCTATCAGTGACCTGATATGCTGGACTCAATCATTTGGCTACGTGCTTGGCTTGCATTCGTTTGCGACACCCCTCAGACTCAAGGCACATACATAAGAGAGCCAAGGGTCAGGTAGGACAAGGGGTATGCCACAGGCAACATAGCAGTCAAGGGAAAAGCTAGAGCTAGTTCGCAACTCATCAATTTGGTTGCTTTTTTAATTGAAAAACAATATCCATATGTCACTATGGAGTTTGATGTTGCTATCCAATAACATCTAAACTGCATAATGATCAAAGCTGAGCAATAAGCTCAGCTTTAATTTCAAGTATTAATACCGTATTGGTAACTTTCAGGCTTTTCTATTTATCATTAAACTTACCATCATTGCTGTAACCGATAGTTGCCTTGCTACGTCATAGAAGATCAGAAAGAATTTTGTGTGTCTCGCTTTTTTGTCTCCTATTATTATTTTTTCATTTTATTTTTTTTTAGTATCTAGGATTGAACTCAGGACCTTGCACTTGCCAGGCAAGTGCTTATTCTACTGAGCTATCTCCCAGGCCCTGTCTCCCAGTATTTAGCTTCTCTCTGTCCATCCTCTAGCAATCATTAGGCAACTTCATTCTTCTATGGGATTTTTTTTTTTTTTTTTTTTTTTTTTTTTGTGGGACCAGGGTTCGAACTCACGACCTTGCACTTGCCCAGCAGGCACTTGTGCCTCGGTCTTCTATGGGATTAACATTTTAGTTTTCACAAGTAAGAGATTATATCCAATCTCTCAGATAAGGTTTACTTTAAAATGTATTTCATGAATCAAGGAGTTGCTTCTGATTGTGGTCACATACAGTCACTAATTTTTCTATTACCGTTTATCTTCCATCCCTAAGATCCATCACTCAGAGATCTGGGTTCTAGTACCAGCTGTCTACCTGCCCAGGGCAAATGACTTTTCTTGGGACACCACTGAAGACATCAGACAAGATGCCCCTAAGGCTTCTTCCACACCAATATCTTTTCATGGTTGGAAAGCATCATGAGACAGAGAAGAATCCATAGATAAGTGGAAAAAACAAACATTCCTGGCGTCTCCTTGCCCCCCCCCCATGCTGGAATACTGCATATGCCATCTGAAATTGTTTTTCAACCAACTAAGTTTGATGTAGCTTCCACATACCAATTGGCATGAGTGCTGACTTCCAGAATATTTGGGGGGCCCACTCCCTCCCCCAGATGGATAATCATGCACAAGAATTTCAAAAAGAGTTGAAAACTGGAATCCCTTGGGCCCAATGAAAACCATGCAAGAATTTTGTTTGACTCACAATGATTTTTTAAAATATAAGGCAACATTTAACAGATGGGAATTTTCTCCTTAAAGTTCAGATTTTTTGTTTTCTTTTCAAAAAGCCTAACTCAAGCAACATGGGGATTGGGTCTGGACAACGGCAGCTAACATCTGAGAGTTCTTCTCCCCTAGAGAAGATATGGTATGCTTCTCTTCCTGAGTAGATGTGCTTGGCATCACCCTAAAATAGAATATCTGGATTTAGAGGAAATATTCACTATACTTTTTGATCAAAAAAATCTCTTTCAAAAATTTTATTGGATAAAATGGAGGGAAACCAAAAGTTTTATTTTTTATTTATTTGTTTGTGACTTTTAATAAATTGCAATGTGATAGTTTCAAAACACGTTAGTAATACACTCCTAATAATTGGTACAATGCATATTGTTGTCCTCTTTGTAAAACTAAAAGTTTTATAAACATGCACCTGAGAAATTTCAGTATCTGAACTTAATACAAAGTGGTATTTATTTTAGCCTAGACAGGGTCCAGCATGCTCTGATATTGCATCAGGAGAAATGTTTCTAAATGTGGACAAATTGCTCATAAATGTTGTTTTCCTGTCCCTTAAGGGCAGTTGAATTCCTGACTCTGGTCCTTATTATGACAAGCTAGTTAGCCAACTCACTGGAGAATAAAAGTTCTGATTTGTAGAGTGTGCAATTATGCTAACCCCAAGTTTTAGGACAGTGTTATACTGGCCTCACAACGTTTCTGAAAATTTGTGCATCATCCTTTGTGAGGCTCATTACCCTAATCCCCGCTGCCTAAATAATTCCAGAAAGCACAGAGACAGGAAGGTGAGTTCCTTCCCTCTCATGAAGAGCCTAGGGAGACCACAAGGAATCAGAACCACGAGGGAAATCCTGATCTACTTCAGGAGACAAAGCTAGTCTTTCGGAACAACCTGAAGCCTTTCGAGAAAAATCAGTGGCGTCCCCAAATCTCCACTTGAAGATACAATAATATGAAATAAAACCAGTGTATCAGATTTCATTTCCCAGACCTTCCCAACTTAATAAACAAGCTTCTATCTCGTCCTCCAGCTGAAAGATACAGAACCATCCTTGTCCTTCCTTACTTCCCAATGACATCATTCAGTTCAGAAACAAGTGCTGTGTCCACCCCAGAGCTTCCTGTGAACTGCTCTTTTCTCCCGTGTTCTACTACAAGAACCCTCATAATATAAAATCCCATAGTCTTGCCGGTGCTTACACTGAGCACTATATCTTGCTTCTCTGCTCATTTCCCAACATTCATTTCCCCTAAAGGCAGCCAGAGGGATCATTTACTTCCTGGCCTTCTACCACATAATGGCTTCACACAGAACACAGAATAAAGGCCCACTCCACGTCATGAGGACCCAGCCTACTGGGGTATGCCTTGCCTCTCTCCTGTTTTTGTCTTACTTCCACACCTCCTCACCTCTCCGCCTAGCACTCTCCCTTACTAAGATCTCAGCACTCTGCCTGCTCTGCTTCACCAGTGATTCTCTACCAGTTCCTACATTTCTCTGCCCCAGAGCTCTTGACACAGTCAGCTCCTTCTCATCTTTCAGATATCCTTCCAAACATCATCTCTGCCCATAAACCTTCTCTGCTCACCCTATATCAGGCTCAGCTTCCTGGCCAGCAAGTCCCATTTATCAGCCTAGGAATTAGCACCTACATGTCTATGTTATGGCCTGTCCCAACACTCATGTAAAATGAAACTTCCACAGGAGCAGGAGCATTTCATGAGTAGTTTATACTCTGTATGCTCTGCAGTAGAGCATGATGCTAAATATTTGTTAAAGGGATGAATTCCTAATCGCATGAATGAATGATAAAATTAAGGATGTAGCTAAGAGATCTGACATTTCTGAGTTCCCTCTGGCCCCGATATTTCAGAGGCCTGTGGTCTTAAGAATACATTCTTGGACTTACTGGGATGGTCCCACCTCTTGGAGCAGAGCACAGTTCAGAAAGGAGAGAGATCAGTGGAGCCACCAGCAGCCATTGCAGCCCGGAAAGCCATCTGGATGAGGTGGCAGATACGCGGGAACTTAGTGGCCTTCAAGATCACTGTGCAGACATCATGTGCTACCATATAACACCTAAGCGTCATTTTAATTACCAATTGCATTTACCATATTGTATTTCTAAAAACCAAATGGCTGTCATCAGGAAATCAAAGACTCAAATGCTGGAGAGGCTGCAGGGCAAAAGAAACCCTTCCATGTTGTGGGTGGGAGTATAAACTATACATCAGTTTGGAGCTCTCAAAAAAACCACAACTAAAAAGGCCATTCCAGCCATGCCTCCCTGACTAGGTATCTCTTGAAAGAATTGAAGACATCACGTTGCTATTTCAGTGATCCATGCACACCCGTGTTCATAGCAGAACCACCCAGAACAGCTAAATATTGAAAGGGACCCATATGTCCATTAGAAGATGAATAGGCATACACAAGGGAATATTATTCTGCGACAAAAAAAGATAAACTTGCATTATTTATAGGAAAATGGATGCAACTTGAACCCATAATATTTTTAAATGTATTTAGTACAGGATCTACAGAGTCTCACTACACAGATCAGACTCTTAGTGATCCTCCTGTTTTCAGCCTCCCAAACACTGGGGTTACAAGGGCATGCCACTAGGCCCAGTCTCAGTTGCTGTCCCAGCATGCCCCGGGGGTGAGGCTGGCACCACACACTAGAGATCAAACCCCCATCCTTGTGTCTGCCTAACCTGAGCTCTCTGGCCAGCCCAAAGCTATAATTCTAAGTGAAATAAATCAAATATAAAAGCTTTCCTTTATATGAGAAACCCAAAGTACAAATTAAGGAGCAAAATAAAAGAAACAATAAAAAACAAGGAGACAGAACTTTTCCAAAGGTGAAAGAAACTAGAGGAGAAAGGGAAGGGAATGTGGAAAAAATTAAGACGCACTGTATGCTTGTACTGTACTAGTTCCCCACGAAGCCTATAATCATTACATGCTACAAACGTGCAGGGATATAAAGAAAAGCTCAGTGGGTCCACTTTTCAGGGACACCTCACTTCTGCACGGCTCCGTCCTTACATGACCTTGGGTGGGTGCATGTGCTGATCACCAGGTTTAATTTGACACCCAAAAAGTACAGGAAGAGCTTGCCCAGAGACCCATTGACTGAACCCCTTGGCTTGGCTCCATATCTGCAGGGAAGATTGGCTACACACCTTAGAAAAGACCCAGTCAGGACAGGAAGTGAGTCATCTGGGCTCCAGAGGGCTTAGCACAAATCGGACTACACTAAATGTGAAACACATGAAACTGGAATCAATTCATCCCATAGCCGTTCCTTTCCACAGTGTGGCACACTCCATAACCCCTGGGTACCACACCCTGAAACTTTCAGAGCTGGGGAAGTCTATGGAGATCACGTCTGCCCCTCTAGCTATGTAGAGGGGGCAGAAACTGAGACTAAGCAACGGCAGGAAGGGTTGTGGTCCTTTTAGTATCTGTAGTTAAATTAAGATCCCTTGGGCTTCTCCACAGTTTAAGAACTATTGGAGATGATAAAGCCAGATTTTTCTATCCAAGTTCACACAGCCTCTCTACAATTTAACCAGCACCAGATCCTTGTTTTGAATTCCTGAGGAAAATGTCCTCATAGAGACACACACATGCAAGCTAATTGCTAAAAATCTATGACAGTCTTTTGTTTGATCCTTATAAGTAGTTGGTGAACTATTTATTGAGCCTTTAAACTTGAAAAAGAAAACTTGAACGTGCAATCTCAGGTAACATGGCAGTCATTGGACACCCCAAAAGGAGCGAGCTTAGAATGCTAGACATCATCACATAATGCTAATTTATAACAAGAGGTGTGACCCCCCAACTAGCAGGAAAGCATGGTGTCATCTGAACAACAAGCTAGGGAATGGATTCTGTCCGTTTTAATAGCTGTAGTTAAGATCACGGGTGCTTCTCAACAGCTTAAGGACTGTTCGAGAGGGCCAGCCAGATAGTTCTGTGGATTAAAGCACCTGCTTAGGCAGATACAGCGGCCAGGTTTGTTCCCAATGTGCCATGCCAGTCCCACCCGCAGGGCACCCCGGGGCATCAAGAGACTGGGCGTAGTGGCACACAGCTGTAACCCCAACACTTGGGAGGTTGAAAACAGGAGAATCACTACAAGTCCAATCTATGTAGTGAGACCCTGTAGACCCTGCAGACCCTGTCCTAAATACATAAAAGGAAAAAAGAATTGTTTGAAAGGATAAAGCCACAGAGAGGAGCATGACAATCTTTTAAGCAGTTACATGATGTAATACTGATGAGAGGAGAGGCAGTAACAAAATAAAGAAAGAAGAGGAGTTCACGGGAGTGTTTTCCACTGTCAAGTGATAGCACTAAGAGAGCCACGGTGTCTCAAGGCAGATGTAGTGAAACATCAGGGTACGTGACAAGCAGCAGAAATCATCTGCCCAGTTCCTTTCAGTGCAGCCTGCAAAAATACAACAGGGCCTTCGCAGAACAATACAAACACGGTCTCTTTCCTTAGAGCTCCACAGCTCATTATCCTGCATGTCCTCCACCGTCGCAAGTTCCCATCTACCCTCGTGACAAAAACACAGTACATCCAGGACCCCTTCTGCAGAGCCCATCATGGACAGTACTGGGGCCTTTGGCTAGTGGTCCCCAAACCTGGAGAGTCTAGAAATCACCTAGAGGTTCTAGCTACAGGCCAGATTTCTGAGTTCACTTCCTGGGCATTTAATTTCCCTACTAAGCACCCTATCTCATTCTGAACCAACTCGATGAGGGCGTGAAGGTACCCAAGGGTTGGTGGTTCCATAAACCTCCCTCTTTGAGTCACAGTCGCCCCACTTGTAAAATGCAGACTCTGTCTGGCCTTGGATCCTCTCTCTGGGTTCTCTTACCAACTCAGGTAATGAAGATCTGATGCCTCGGCCATTGACTAAGGCCCGGTGTTGCCAGTGGGTTGCCTTGGTAGGTGCCCATGTGTTTATGGACTCGTGAGCTCAAGAGTAGTTGATTCACATGGGACACAGTGAGAACAGGGAGGGGGTTGGGATTCTGGATGCGTGGTGTCCACTGCATACCGCGTTCACTATGCTGCTGACTTCCTGTCCTCTTCACGGGGCCCTTGTCACACCTGTAGGTCCTGAGGTGGTGCCTTACTGACATACCATCCATGACACGGTTAAGACTGTGGTCTAGCACAATGGTGGTGAACCTGTGGCAGACAGGCCACAGCAGACTGTCACCAGGGAAAGCTCTCTCAAGGGAGCACCTGTTCTCTCAGTCTGGCTCCTGCTTGAGATCCAGAGCGATCACACCCACTGCTTCAAGTTCGCCACTCTTGAAGATGCCCCAGGTAGTAGATAGACTACACAGAAGAAACAAAACCTGAAATTAGAGTCAGTGGCTTAAAGAGGAGGGACCTAAAGCAGAAGAGCTACTCTCTTATTTTTTCCATCAGGCACTGTGATAAAGACCCGAAAATAAAATATTTGCAAGATGTCTCCTTAGCTTTTCTAAATCCTCAGAATTAGAAGGTTGTTGCAGCTCATCCTAACAAGCCACTTCCTCCTAGCCTCTGGTCGCTCTTGGCAACAGAACTTCTGGTGGTATCTGATGCCCTACTACTTGCCCTCATCGTGGCTTCTCCTATCTGAAATTACTCATCCTCCGTGATAGCCTCAGATGGGCTTGGCCAGCCCTTCCTGAGGTCAAAGATTTTCCAGGTACCTGACGGCTTCTACTCTGTGCCTCTGGACTCTCATAATGCTTCTTGAACCTTGCCTCTTAAACTCCAGCAACTTACTCAAATGTCTTTCTTCACCTTCTCTAATCCTCATACTTCTACACACTTTGTGAGGTACAAAGGGTAAAGCTGCTGGCCAGGGCATAAAGAAAGGACTGGAGAGGAAAAACACATGTTGCCAATTTTTCGTGCAGTGCCATAATCATGGACTGACAACCACATGTGCTGTGGGACAGTGAAGGTCTTTGACTGACAGCATTATCAAGTTTGCTTGGCATTTTCTATCTTAGACATACATTAGCCCTGTAATCCCAGATGGAATTATTTGTGATACAATAATATATGATGCAATATAACATGTTTCCAGGAAAAAAAAAATTCATAGAAATTAAGGTTATGATGAATCAGTACTGTGACATGTGGCATCCAGGGAACTGTTTTTGTTTGTTTGTTTGTTTGTTTTCTTATCCTTCATAAAGAGAGTTTCTGGTCAGCTAGAGATGCTCAGTCTCCCAAGCTGAGCTAGAAGAACTTCAGACGAAGGCAGAATGCTGTATAGCTCCGGCATTAATAGATTCTTTTCTTTAGACTTTTTGGGAGAATGAAAATAACGTAAGCACATGTCCTGTTGGTTTTGCCATGAGCATTGTATTGGTCGGTTTCTCAATAAAATTAACCTGGGAAAGAAGTTTGAGGGAGAAAAAGCTGCACGGTAGCTCGTGGATTCTGAAGTTTCAGTCCACCGTCAGGAGGCGCTAAAGCAAAGGTCGTGGTGGAGGGAAGCTGCTCACGGTTCAGTGGCCCGGAAGCTGAGAGAAGAGAAGGGGCCAACGACGACGACGACGAGGAGGACATAGCTTTCCAGGGTGCATCTCCAGGGAACCACTTCTGCTCACCCAGCCCAACCTACGACCCGCATATTCAGCTATGAACTCATGAGCTCACCTGTGGACTAAGGCGTGGATTTCTTTAGTGACCCACAATCATAGCGCCATTTTAAAGCCACGCCTCTTAATGCCTGAGTTTTTTAGGGGGACATTTTGGATCCAAATCCTAATAACTCCCCTTCCTGATAGCCAGGCCTACTTTCTTGTTGGTAGCATCGTCCTCTTTTCAGGTTGGCTTTAGCAACTTCAGAAACGGGCATGGAACTGAGGTCAATCTGAGCAGACTTCCCTGTGCATGGCAAGGACTGTTAGCCAATCATGACTTTTGAGAGACAAGCCCAGTACTCCCTTGAAAAGATTAGAGAAGAAAAGAGTTCTCATGTTTCCTGGTCCCTTCCTTTGCTGATCATATCACTGCTATAAGGGGTAGTTTGGAGCAAAGAACTGCACAAAGGAGCCAGAGAGGAAACTTGGAGAGCAGCTCTTGGTCACACCAGAAGCCAGCCTGTCCTCACCAACACTCCCTTCTTGTTTTTTTTTTCTTTCTAACTGAAGAAAATTTCAGTAGAAATTTTACCACTTACAATGAAAGTAGTTCTAACCAGTCCTTTCTTCACCAATTACTTTCTTTAGACGTTCCTGCAACTCCGAAGAATGCTTGCTAAGGATCATTAACCCAGGACCAAGCTGATCAAAGAAGTGTGTTTGTTAGATATGCATGATCCAAACCTATGTCCAGTCCATTTCTCCATCCCAAATTGCTCAGGTCACTGATTTGCACTTATTGAGCACCTACCATGACAAAGTCTTTCCTGGAACCTATGAAAACTCAGAATATTCTGTCTGTCCCCATCCCTGTCCAAAACTGGTAAAGAATTAAGGAGAGGGCAAGGTGAACTATAAGATCACATATAAGGAGCTAAGGACAAGCTAAGTGACTAGGGACTCTTGTAAGAGTCCAGGGGAGAGAAAAAAAGTCCTCTGGAAGGAATTTTTGGAAACTTTACAAAAGAGGGGTCACTGGATTTGGGCCTTGAATGGCTGAGTCCTAGCTGCAATGTACAGCCAGCTTCTGCCTCTTGATAACTACTCAGCAGCTAGTCCAGGATTGGTCCCTGATAGAGTAAGGCAGCAGTCATTGGCTTCCCGGGTCCTACAGGTGGTATGGTATGTACATTAGAGGCTCCGGGAGCTTGGGCCATTCAGAGATATATTGGAGGAATTACAAGGGCTACCTGCCTGTAAATTCACTTTAGAGCATCCAGGAATCATAAAAGAGTAGGACATCATAGAAGCACAAAATGTGAAAGCTGGCAGGAGCCTTGGGAATTAATCAGACTGCTTATGTGACAGATCAGTGGCTGGAAACCTAAGGAGGTCAAATATTTGTCCGAGATCATGCCTGCACAGTCATCCAGGACCCTAGGATCCTGGTTGCTGCTTTACAGGCAGCTGAAATGGACAACATCATTACCTCAATTCCACCCCAGCAAGAGTAAGGAGATTCTGGACTCCGGTTCTGGCAGCAGTAGCTATTATCTAGACAGCTTCCTGCACTGGTCTTACCTCAGTGCCTCCTTGGATTTTAAGATGGAAATGAACTCCTGGGGCTGAGTCATGCAGCCTTGGCTTCTGAGCAATACCCACCAAATCCCCACACTAAAGCCTTGGCCTGCAGGCCACTCTTTCTTGAGCTGTTCCTGGGTCCCTGGTGAAAGGTGCACGTGTGATCCTGTGGTGTCAGACTTGAAGCAATCCTCTTTCTTTCTAGTCCCCTCCCCTGGAGTCTCTGTGACATAATAAAGAAATTATCGTTCTACACACAAAGAGAAAGACAGAGCACACCCGGACCAGAAGCCTTGTCGGGAAGAACATGCAGAGCCCTGGGCAGGGTGGAAAAGGAGCTTTCTGTTTCCTAATCATGCTCTTTTCTTTGTACCGTTTTGACCATTCACTCCCATTCATATAGGGTTATCTCAACAACCATGTAAAGTAGATAGGACAGTGTTCGCTTACATGCATCTCCCAGGTGAAGCAAATGAGGTTTAGAAACAGGAAGTGATCCATGGCTCATCTAAGAAGAGTGGAAACCAGGCCGCTCAGAGCCTGACCTGTCTCACCATAGCCAGCAGGCACTTCACGATGTCCCCAGGGGCTCTCTTGCCCCACTGCCAGTCCTGAAGCACCGACAGCCCACAGGTGGCTTTGTCCTGTCTCCTGAGGCTTTGCTGCTTCCCCAGGAAGCAAGCAAGCTACTCATTTTTAAGGCTCTGGTCTCAGTAACTGACCTGAATGGGATAGAATATGGTGGGAATACACCACGGACACTGGGTGACAGGGCAGTGGGCGAGTGGGTTGGTTTGTGCCTGTCAGTGCGGTTTCACAAAGAATGATTCTGTTTTACCTTCAGTGCTGAAAATGGCTGTGAGACTATGTCCGAGACCTCACGCCTGGGGAGCATGCATTCTAAAGGGGGCTGGGGCACTGTCTTGCAGAGCAGCAAATGGCTACACGCTGTGACCACAGCCACAGTGCAGAGAGGCGCAGTGCGCTCTAAGAGCCCGGGGGAGGAGGGTGTGAGTAAGCCTGCCTCCCTCCCTTGTGATCTGGCCCAAGAGCTCCAGGCTGCAGGCTTCCCAGGGCAGCAGAATGGTGTGACTCATCTCTGCTTCTCTAGCAAACAGAACTCAGAAACCTCTGAGATCACCCGCTGCGGCTGACTAAATGAACTCACCTCCAGGAGTGTCCAGTGCTTCTGCAGGCAGGTGACCTGCGCTCTTGGATGGGCTTCACAGAGTCCCTAGAGATAACCATGTAGGCACCAGACCCCCGGCTGTCAAGGCTTTGCTTGGATCTGTGCCTCAGATCAGCCAACCCTAGGGGCCTCTCTCACCTGCCCTGGTTATCTGGAAGGGTGGAGTGCGGTGAAGGCTTGGGAACAGCAGAGTCGCTGGTAGCTCAGCTCATGCACTGGGGCTTGGACATCTCACCTTGAGCAAGAGAGATAAGAGAACGGAGTAATGACTGGCACAGCTTATCACCTGACAATACAGCTTCAAAGTTTTTTTTTTTTTTTGTTGTTTTTTTTTTCCATTAAAATAACTGAGAGCCATCGTCTTGTACTTTGGCTGATGAAGAGATCACAGGAAACAAAGCTATTAATTTTATCTCTATTCTGCAATAGCATATTTGAGAGAATGCAATATGTTCAAGAGGGGAGTGTTTTTCTAACAGTGAAAGTCAGATAG
Organism: Myocastor coypus; assembly: GCA_004027025.1. NCBI lineage: Eukaryota > Metazoa > Chordata > Mammalia > Rodentia > Myocastoridae > Myocastor > Myocastor coypus. Next base: position 16,037 of record PVJA010004114.1, on the reverse strand, counting down.
AAATTGGCTTCCTCCTCTGGCTTCCTCATACTTTGCTCATCACTAATCTCTAGGAATTCTTCAGCTTGGTAGATCTGGCTGCTAGTACTGACACATCACACTACCACCTCTTTCTCCCTGTCCTAACCCCATCAAGGAGGCTTGTCAGCAAGTATTTAGAATACAACGCAAGAGATTCAAGCAATTGAATTGCCTCTCCAGTCCTTGATATCCCCTTAAAATGGCAGCTGGTCTCCGTGATTGCTGCCAGCTTCTACCCTGGAGGGTCCCATAACTTGAGAGGTCACAGTGAATCAATCTTGACGGCAAGGAGAGTCTTTCTCTCAAGAAGGAGTGCCAAATATTCACTGCTGCTATGGTTTGTGTCTGGATGGTCCCCAAAGCTTCATGCAGTTGTACAGTGGCTTCTAGAATTCATGATTGATTCATGGTCCATTGCTGGAATTACAGGTATAAGTGCTACACCTGTCCTGGGACAGGTAGCCTGCACGCTATACAAGGAAGAGAAAGAGGCTCTCTCCTCCTTTTTCCGCCCCTTTTGCTTCTGTTGTTTTTGCTATCTTCTGCTGCCATGATCTGTTGTCCCTCTGCCATGTGCCACCCTGTCATGGAGTTAACTGATTATGGACTCAAAGCTCTATAAACTGGTAACTAAATAAATCTTTCTGTCTTTAATTCTGGGCATCATGTATTTTGTCCCAACAAAAACAGAAAAGTAACCAAAGTAGAATTTGGTATCAGAGAAGTAGGGTTGTGCTGTGACTAGCTGACCATTAAATGTACACAGGCATTTGGCAATGGCTTGTGGGAAGGCTTTGGAGAAGCTTGGAGTCATCACCTGAAAGCGAGGAACTGGAATGCCTTAGGATGCTCTGTATGGGAGACTCTGGTCAGAGACACCAGAAGGCTCATGGAATCCAACCAGTAAAATCCAGGCTCAGGAGTTTCTGCTGGGAAGAAAGATTACATTGATTGTTGGACTCCAGATGATGTGTGTTATAGCTTGGCAAAAAAATGTGTTTGCCTGCCCCAGTCACTGAGCCGCCGCCGAGGACTCAGCTGTCTTCCCCTTGAGCCCCCTGCTTCCCGGCGATCCGTCCCCCCCGCCCGCCTTCTCCCGCAGTCGCCTTCTGCAGGCCGTTTCCACCGAGGAAAAGGAACCATATCGTATGTCCGCTATCCAGAACCTCCACTCTTTCGACCCCTTTGCCGATGCAAGTAGGGGTGATGACCTACTTCCTGCCGGCACTGAGGATTATATCCATATAAGAATCCAACAGAGAAACGGCAGGAAGACCCTCACCACCATCCAAGGGATCGCTGATGATTACGATAAAAAGAAACTGGTGAAGGCGTTTAAGAAGAAATTTGCCTGCAATGGTACTGTCATCGAGCATCCAGAATATGGAGAAGTAATCCAGCTCCAGGGTGACCAGCGCAAGAACATATGCCAGTTCCTGGTAGAGATCGGACTGGCCAAGGACGATCAGCTGAAGGTCCATGGGTTTTAAGTGCTAGTGGCTCACTGAAGCGTACATGAGGATTTCCTTGCAATGAGTAGAACACCCCTTCAGTCCCTTGTCACAAGTTTAAAAACCTCACAGCTTGTATAATGTAACCATTGGGGTCCGCTTTCGCTTGGACTCGTGTAACTCCTTCATGCAATAAACTGAAAAGAGCCAAAAAAAAAAATTTGTTTGCCTTTTGTTCCTGTCCAGACATTTTGATTGAGACTGAGATTATGGGTAGTGGACTGATTAATCTGGCAAAAGAAATTTTAAGCCAATCCAATGTTGAGGTGGTGGCATGGCTACTGTTAGAGGCTTTTAGCCAGATTTATGTTAAGCATCAAGAGCAAAGAGCCCAACTGAATGATTCAAATGTTGGAAGCTTGCCAGAAAGAACTTCCAGTAAAGCTGTGAAGTGTACAGATAGAGCAAAAGGGATCGTGATTACTAAGCAGGCACAGAAGGACACAAAAGATGGCCTGATGGTCTTGCAGGCAGCAGCAAGGCTCCTCTCTTTGCAACCTCAGAACTGCAAGAGTGAGAGACTCTGTGTTGAGGAGAAAACAATAAAGTGTCCTGTTCTGGAATTAGCAGTTGAACCATGTCCAAGAACAGCAGTGGCCTAGAAAATTTGTTCCTCAGAATTGGATTCAGATTGCTCAGCATCCAGGCACCTGACTTCAAGAGCCAAGAGAGAGAATCCTGGCTACTGCTGTGGCCGGCAGCAGACCTTGACATCATCCACATGGAGATTGTTTTACATGCATGTGGAATGTAAGAGTTGTTGGGTTAAGGAGGCTTCTGCCCAGATTTCAGAAGGCCTGGGAAGCCAGCAGTATGCCCCTGAGAGGGCAGTATGAGAAGCTGCAAGGGTAAAGTCGGTGGTACAATAGAGACCCCAGAAACTTAGAGAAGCAGGGACATAGGTATTCTGAAGAAACCTGCAAGGAGGGAGCAGTGTGAGCATGAGAGAGAAGCTGTGTAAGAAGTGCTTCCCATGGTGGAAGAAGACAGAAACCCACAGAAGTGCTCTAGGGGCGGAGTCACCTGAGCCCTTTGGAGCTCATATCCTGTCATAGCTTGCCTCAGATGCTCCAAATGAAACTGTGGGACTTAATGTTTGCCCTGCTAGACTGTAGACTTGTGTTGGTCTCATTCCTTTGTATTCTCCTCCTTGTAACTTTTGGAGTGGAAATGTCTGTCTTATGCCATTGAATGTCGGGAGTGTTTAACTTTATTTCCATTTGCACCGGGACTTGTACCTAAGATTTTGCCAAGAGGAGACTTGGGACTTGGACTTTTTGGCAATGCTGAAACTGTCAGACTTTGGCAACTTTATGAGATGAAGGAAATGCCTTTTGCAGAAAGGGATATGCGTTAGTCTTGGGGGAGTGGGCAGGATTGAAATGTTATCATTTGTATCTAGATGTTCCTAAGTTTCATATAGTCTTGGAGATGAGCTTCTAGAGTTTGTGCTGGATTCATGGTCCAGTACTGGGATTATGGCAGTAATGCTACACACCTCCCCTGGAGCGGGTATCCTGGGTACAACATATGGGAGAGAAGGGGACTTGTTCCCCCTTAACCCCTTTTCTGCCCTTGTTGCTTTTTCTTTCTTCTTCCACCGTTCACTACTGCCCCTTAGCCATGTGACCTGGCCATGGAGCCAGCTGAATATGGACTGAACCCTCCAGATACTGTAAGCTACACAAACCTTTCCCTCTTTCATTTTGGGTGCTGGCTATTTTGTTCCAGCAACAAAGCAAAAGTAACCCACATACTTGGTGCTCCAAGCTCTAGGCTCTATGCTTCAGGTGGCCTATCTCTGTCTGTTCCCATCAAGTGAGAAGTCCAGGGGACCCAAATCTCCCTTTTAAATAAAAATCTTTTACTGAGGAACCCAAAGTTTCCTGTACAAATGGCCCAAAGCCTACTTCCAGGCCCTGGTTTCTTTATTAGCAGAGTAGATTACAAACCCAGGATGCATACCACTTAATGCTAAAGCACAGCCCGGTGTGAGAGAATTGAGTGCTGTTTGTTATGGCATGGATCTCAGATGTCTCCCAAAGTCCAAGTGTTCAAGGTCTAGTCCACAGCCTTGGCATTATTGGGAGGTAGTGAAAACTCAGAGATTGGGAACAAATGAGAGAAAGCTAGGTCGTTTGGCCTGTACCCCCAAAAGGTTTGTTCGGACCCTTGATTCCTTCTCCTCCCACTTTTTGCTCTCCTGCCCCCATGAGGTGATGAATTTTGCTCTACCTTCTGTTCCCTGATGTGATGTTTTCCCTCACAGACAGGGCTCAGTGACCATGTACCGAAACTTCTGGAATCAGTAGCCAAAATATTTCCTCCTCATGACATGATTATTTAAGGTATTTTGGCACCAAAATCTGGCTAACACCATGCTCTATCTCACAATGTCACTCTTCCCTGGCAGCAGGAATGCTTGGTGGAAACATATGAGGAAAACTTGCCTTTTGAAGTGCCCCGTGGGCTGAGCAGTGACCTCCATGTGTGCTTGTACCGGTCTCTGGGTGCTGGGATGGGGACCAGCTGTCATGGAAGAAGACTGAGGAGGATCCTTGTGGGGAACTTGGCAGAATGAGTAGAAGGGACATAAGCTGTCACACTCTTCCCCAGCCATTTTCTAACTTGATAGCTCAAAGCCAAGACAAACCTAGGACCTTCTCAAGCTTGCTTCAGAATAAAGCTATCTCAGAAGCATCTTTCTAGCCCTGAGTATCTATTTATTTCTAGGGGGGCAGAAAAAAAAAAAAAAAAAAAAAAAACTTCTGAAGACCTAAGAAGAGCACATGTCTTCTAAACATACAGACCTGCCACTGCAGAAGGAAAGATTATTCCAGAAACTTTAGATGTGTTACTTACTAAGCATGAAAATATAAAGATAAAATAGCCCTGCATTCCCTAACTGCCAAGGCATAAACAGAAAAATGATGATGGGACTGGGGAGATAGCTCTGTGGCACAAGTGCCTGCCTGGCAAGTGCAAGGTTGTGAGTTTGAACCCTGGTCCCGCCAAAAAAAAAAAAAAGTGATGAATTATGCAATTTCAGTTCTGTGGTGAAGAACACCATGACCCATTCTCCAGAGGAGGGCCTTCGACTGGGCAGATAGTCTAAGGCAGCTCTTAGATAGGCTTTCTTATATAAGACACTCCAGGTAAAAAGAAGGACTCAATTTTCAGTAGTGATTTTTCCCAGGAAGAAAATTCTCCATACAACCACACATTATTTTGGCATTCAATAAAGGCTAAAAGTGCATTATTCAAAATAAAATGAAATAAATTAAGGGAAGTCATTGTCACAGGAACCTGAGCTAGTGCCATTTATACGACCAAACTGATTCAAAAATATAATTCAGAGGGTTAGGGAGATAGCTCAGTGGTCTAAGCATCTGCCTGGCAACTGCAAAACCCAGTTCAATCCCAGGTACCACATACCTTACTGGTCCTGGAACCCCTGGTGCACCGTGCTAGGCCCAAAACCAGGCACAAAGGTACACAGCAGGAATCCCAGCCCTGGGGAGGATCATTATGAGTCTAAGCTGAATAGTGAGGTCCTGTATCAAATAGATAGATAGATAGATAGATAGATAGATAGATAGATAGATAGATGATAAATTTAAAGATAATTTGAGATAATGTACCAATAAATAAATGAGTTTTTAAAAATGTGAGGCCATGTACCACAAATAAAGAAATAAATAAAATTTAAATTAAGAAATATATTAGAATATCAATGATTGATGGGAATACTGATTCTAAGTTAAGTATAAGATGTTTGATACTCAGAAACACACTGATGTTAAGCTCAAGTACCTATGTTATAGAGTAATATTATCACAAAGCTTCTCTTCTGGAGGGTTAACAATGTAAGTTTACAGACCAAAAATTAGAGAAAAAGAGGGGCTACAAGGATAGCTAATATTTTGGCCCTCGTCCTTCAAGGTCAATGAGGACTCAGGACATAAGAGAACCTGTGCTATAACATCCTATAACTCAGTGGTTTCCCAAATTTTCTGCTCAAGGAGATTATGGGACCACAGAGGACAGGGTTTGACAAAGTATAGTGTGCCTAAGGACAGACACCTAGAGAGAAAACATTCTCTCAGGCTTTCTCAGAGAGCAAACTGGCCAAGCAATGGCCATGACTCATCCAGACGGCTGACACTGACAATAGTTCTACAAAGCACTCTACATAGTTTCAAAGTAAATTCTGAGGAGATTTGACAGACCTCAGGAGATACAAAAGTTACATGTTTTGTTGTGTAGGCCTTGCTATAACTTGCCCTTAACCACCTAGCAGAAAAGTTTAACCAGGAGGCATGAAAAGTAAAGCTAGATTAGTATGCTGAGGTATAAAAGGCTGAAATCAACAGCATCTGACATTGACAGTTCTGCCAGTAACTCACTGTGATTATGGAATACTGGACTATGTACACAACTTCATTCTCTTAGTTCAATGAGAAGAAATTTTTTGTACCAACAATGATTAGAAAAATTTAAGCAAATAAAAATAAAAAATGAGAAATAAAAAAATTATAATTCAGAAAAAACAGAATGGAGCACCTAGGTAAATGTTTCACACAGGCCTTCACGCTCACTCACAGGAGCTACCTCTAGTGGGACATGTGAAAATCTATAGGGTAGACTTGGAAGGGCAGGATCCTCTGTGCCCTTCTCTCACACCCAGGTCAGGGTGAGACTTGGTCTTTAAAAAATTCATCTTTCAAAGTTTTTCAATTTAATATGCTATTTGATAATGTATCTCTGTGTTTATTGTAATTTAAAACTAATTTCCCAAAATTTTTGCTAAGTTTTATATCCCAGTAATACTATATCCTCTCAGTGTGTCCCGACATTATCAAGTATCCAAACATTTATTTTAAAAACTTAATTTAAATAATCTCTTATTAATTCGATCTCATAGCCTGACGAGGAAGGTATTGTACCTTTTTATGAATGGGAAAAGGGAAAACCAGGCTAAGTACTTTTCCTAATGGTACATAGAACAGCAACACAGAATGTCCGACCGAGACCCAGATTTCCTAACTGCAAGGCCAATGGTTTGTCTTGGCTTCCATAATGTTAATTTTATCACTTAGGAAAACATCAAGGCCTGCGCTGCACGACGCCATTGATGTCCCGGATGTTACCTTAGCGAGGCACAGTACCAATGAGCCCCTGTTGCCCCAGGCTGATTAAGGTCATTGCGCTGGACCACCAGCATCATCACACATTTCTGGTGCCATCTGCACATGCCTCTTGCACCACTGGCAGAGTCCAATATAGAATGGGTCACCCCACGCTCCAGTCTGTTCATCCAGCAGCAATGTCAGGAGCCCAGAACAGGACAGAGGAGTCGCCTTTCCCAGGGCTCCCTTTGCAGGCCATTACAGCAGTGACAGTAAATCTGCTCTTTCCCACACGGCGGGGAATTGAACCTGAAAGCTCCATGAGCCAATGAGCAGACCGGAAAGCTCTGAAGTGCGATGCCCTTGGTCCTGGGCCCGCTCTGCCCTGAGATGGCTATGGGAAAACCACTTAATCAATTGGTGCAGGGCCTGCCAAGAAATGATGAGACGTCCTTAGCCACCCTCCACACGAGATGGCAAGAAGCGCTGAGATAATGTCTGGGAAGCCCTCTGCGCTCCCCACACAGCAAGAGGGTACACGAGCCCGTCGTGCTCCTGCTTCCCAGTCCACAGCAGCCATTTTCTAGTCCCTATAAAAACCGCTCTGTTCCCCTACAGGAGAGCACTGCAGGATCTGCTCCTGCTTCTCACACCCTGCGCTTCCCAAGCTCGGGAGGCCTAGGGAATCTGGTTAGAGCTAACCAGCGCTGAGGAGGTGAAGGATCAGCTCTTAGCAGCTCAGACTCGCAGCTCAGACAGCTTCCCCAATCTGGTTGACACTCTTCCTTAGGAGGATGGGAGGCAGAGGAAGGAGAGGTTGATACCGCACGTCTCCTGAAGACCTACAAGACAGTAAAGAAGTGCTGGGTAAGGAGGTGACTAGGATCAGGCCACTGGCCTCATATAGCCCTCCCTCCTAAGAGAAGCAAGCCCTCCCACAGTGTGTGCCCCCTGTGGGCTGGTTGTTGCTTTATCGTGCTACCAGGACTCTGACAATGGAGATCACACTGTCCTTGTGCAAATCACTTCAATGTTTGGAGGCTCGGAAACATGGAAACAAATGCAATGACATCACCCTCTATATCGTTCTATCATGTTTGACAGCTCCCAAAAAAATGTACAATCACCTAATGTTTTGGCTCCTGTAAGAAAGCAGGGAAGGATGCAGAGAGCAGTCTCCCGGCACCAGAGAGCCAAAATCTGAGATCGTGAATGATGGAGTCCTAGCCTTGTGTCCTTGATTTGTCTCTAGTGTGAGTCGCCTGGAAAAAAAAGCAGGACAGTGACAAGACTCTGGTCTTAAGTGTGCTGCTTCTCCTTTGGTGACTTGTAGGTTCTTTCTAGCATTAAAGGTTTATGGCCCTATGGATTCATGAGGCGGTCAGAGGCTACGTGGCAGCGCTGGCCAACCTCTCAGAGGCTGAGGACCCAAACTGTTACCCCAAGCCAACTCATTTATCAAAAGCTAAACATGCAATTAGACCTGAATACTGGGGATTTAGTCAGAAAAGAAGGACTGTCATCCAATGCCTGGCTGCTGGAGATACTTGTTCACATGCCTGTTCTGAGGGGGCTCTGCTTGCCCACTGTGGCATGTGTGCCAGAGGCTGTCCACTGCTACATACGGTACCAAGCCGGCTCTGCATAGACATTTGTTAGGATCAGACAACTCCAAAATTCCAGACAATTCCAGAGGAAATCCAAATTCCAAATAGAGGGTGGCTAAGGGCATCTCATCTTAGAATTTTCCCCCTTAAACTCAGCTACTGATAGAAATATTTCTCAATATTTCTCAATTCAAAAAACTTCACATCTTAGTAAGAGCATTATAATGTCCTATATGTCAGAATTCAAATTATACAAAGAGAGCATGAATACATTCTTACCATAAAATTTTGAGCACCTAGAAGCAACCACTCCCTTGCCTGTCCCTGTCCTGACCTCAACACTTCTCATCCTTCTGCCCCCCTCCTCCTCTAGGGTCATTGGCCTGGAGAATCCCTTTAGGTGTTTCCTTACACAGTCAGTTTAAGCTTCTATGGAAATACATCAGTGTGCACAGAGGAATATGACTCTGCTATCAAAAAGAAGAGTATCCAGTCATTTGCACGAAACACAATTGAAGGACATTGCGTTAAGTGAAATAAATCAAGTGCAGGAAGGCAAAGTCACACCGTCTCTCACAGGTAGAGGCAATAGGGATAGGAATCAATCAGAACATGAAACTAGAGATCATGAGAAGCCAAAAAGGAGCAGGAAGTAGCAAGGTCCAGTGCTCAACAGCACAGGGAGAGGACCGTAATTCGTAACAAGCTCATAAGTATATTATGGATAACCTCAAACTAGAAAGATCTTCTCAGAGTCTCCATGTGCAAAGCAAAGGTAGGAAGACAGAAACATCAATTACCTAGATTTGATCAGTACATAGTATATACATGTATTGAAATAGCACCCCAAAATATGTACAGTTGTTACATGTTAAACCAAATTTTTAAGTTTGAGGAGACAGAAATGTTAATTGTATCTAATCACAGCATACTATGTACACATATTATTAGATTATCACCTTGTGTTATGGCCTGTACCTAAGTTTCCCACCAAAGCTTCATGCAGTCTTAGATTGGTCTTTTAGAGGTGGCTGGATCTAGGGTGTGTGCTGCTGAGATCAGCTTATGCCTACTATCCTCTTCTTTTTTTTTTTTTTTTTTTTTTTTTTTTTTTTTTTTTTTTTTTTTTTTTTTTTTTTTTTTTTTTTTTTTTT